>SMSR01013781.1:0-13001 GCA_019453355.1 Ceratina japonica | reverse complement strand
GAGGGGATAGCACGATAGCAGTATCTTTTTCGCGTGTACGCTCGAATCCGTTTCATTTCCAGGCTGACCGGATCGTCCCTTCGTTTCGAGTCCGGGCGAAGCAATTATTCGCGCTCATCGCCTTCAAATTTGCTCGTCTGCGCCGCGGGCAATTCGTGGTCGTTCTCAAAGAAGGCACCGGGCGAACGTAATCTAGGCAGGGCGCAATACTATGTACCGCCTCTCGCTTCCCGTGCAATTATCAGTCGCACCGCACCGCGCGCGGAAACAAAGTGCGGAATCGTATTTTGTCGTTTAGTCAATGTGGCGCTATGTGATAAGGCGGCCACCCTTCAACCTGCCCTTCATTCCATGCTCCCGTGACTCTACAGGGTGATTTATAAGCCTGACTACAGAACTACCTCTGTTTAATAAACATCCTTAAAAGAAATCATGCCAAACATAATTTCAAGTCATTCTTCCTATAAAATTGCTCATATTATAAGAATTATTGCAGAAAATCTATGATTTCAAGTCATTCTTCCTATAAAATTGCTCATATTATGAGAATTATTGCAGAAAATCTATGAAACTTGCATATACGTTTGTTCATTTCGATTGAACTTCATTACAATTATTTGCAAAATAATAAAATATCTTTATGTATGTATAATGCTTTGGGAATTTCGCCTATAATTTTAATTACACAGATGCGCGTATTTGGTATATTAGAGGAACTAGAGTATCGAGTTCTATGTACATACACATGTGTACTTTATGTTCATTGGCCACGCGAATAGTATCGTGAATAGCCAGTGCGAGTAAACAGCTTCAAAATTATGGAATGTTTGTATCATCGTGTTGCTTTGTTAAATATTTACCTTACGCATCGGCAAACGAGAGTATTGTAATTGTATGTTAGAAATGCTCGTTGGCAAAACAATATAATTTTGAAACCTGATCCGCAGAAATCAAATTTAGTTTCAATATAATTTATACGGTTAACAATATTTTGAAATATTAGTGGATTTCTGAATAATATATAATTAATTTATAATAATACAAATTTAATTTATAGTAATATAAATTGAATGTAGTGATTGTGTTAATGAGTTTTATGTCGAAAACGATCACCCGGTACATGACAGTGTGGTGTCTAGCATATTGTAGGATCCTTTCCGGCGAGGGGTGGCTACCCTTATCTTTAACAGACAGCATTCCAATCGAAGCGTGCGCCCTCCTTTAGTCCTTATAACCGAGCAAACAGCTTCCTACGACCCACACGTCGCCCGAATGGGGTTACTGAGCGAGTTTCTTTTATTTCATCGTGAGGGAACGTATAATTGAATTGATCCAATGAGAATGCATCGATTAAGCGTTAACCCTTTCGACCGCGCCACTTGGAGCTAATCGGAAGAGCAATCTTAATTCTCTTTATCACTTCTAACATTAATTGAACGTGCACCATTTATTATCTGAACCAGAAATATTAATTGATTACACTATACATGTATTTAGTATCTCTAAGTATTTATGAGTAGTATTATAGATTAGTATTCGTATTAATGGGAAGAGAAATTGATAATTTATACATTTATATATACGAGTTAATACGTAGGACGTCCGTGAGAATTAATCTCGATAAAAGGGGAAAGAAATAATAATGACAGCATTCAATTACTATGAATTGACCGGCATCCTCGCGGTATAGCGGCTTACAATGGACCTACACGTAATTCGTATGATATATAACTTGGAAAACACTTTTCTATGGCCCATATATCCCCTTAATGGAGTTGACGCATTGGTTCCTTTTATTTTTTTGGACGGAGTCCACTGGTAAGCTGGTCCGAGTAAAATGAAGATAAATGGAAGGGAATACGACGAATGAAGGACAAAAAATGGGGAGGATGGCACAGACAAAACATAGTGTAATAAAATATCGCTTAAAATCATTTTTACTCTTTATTCACGTAGTTTGTCACTATGTCACATAACGTGATTATTACAGTAATATTCATAAGGGTTGGGATGTTAGACGCGCACGTGTGTCTCGTGTTCGGGTACTGGAGTGAAGTTGCCGTGTTAAGGGTCAACAAGTAGAAGGGTGCTAATTCTCTCGTTATATTCTCCTTTGCAATCCCCTCTTTCTCTGTGTCCTCGATTTCCCTTGTCCTCTCTTTCGAGCGGACCGATAATGGACTTTTAATGCGTTCGATTTGCCAGTCCCAGTCGAAGCGCTAAGATCCCCCTACGCTCTTTATAATAAGATTTCCATATTTCCAATTCCCTCCCTGCACGCCCGAAAGCGTGTAAAAACGTCCTCTCTCTCTCTCTCTCTTTCTCTCTCCGCTTCCCCTATCTGTCGGTTTTCATCCTGACAATCCCGACTTTCAACGACGATCGCCGCATCGACTACTTCGTTTCAATACACGTCACAGTACATTTTTATGCGAGTTTCATCGGTACATTGATCATCGACTATAATTTCAGAAAATCTATTATCGTACGTAATACGGATTTAATTGGAGTGAATTAAAACATATTTTATACGCTTCCCTTAATTATGAATAATACCAATGAATTGGCTTGATAAATCATTCATGAATAATTGGGGGTGTAGTAATAAATGATTGACCATAATTAAACAGTGCGAGATTTATGTAACGTACAAAATAAAATTATAGTAGTGACAGTATACAGAGAGACTAGAAAATCTTTTTGTGAGCGATAGTCGCGTTTTGGGGGAGGTTGACTCATTACCGAGGGGCGGAATCAACAGTGGCCCTGCAGGGCTTGACGCGTTCATTCGATATTCTATCGAGTTATGTCTCGGCAAATATCGATCGAGCGGATACGTCAGGGTGTAGGTCTCCCCCTATGAAACCGCGCCGCGCCGCGGCTAACATCGTAGTATCCTCGTCGGTTACGCGGCCGTTTCCAGCCTCCTATGGCTCGCTCGTTCCCCGAAAAACCTCGGAAAAAAACGCTTTGAAAACTCATTCGCTCGCACCGACGCCCAATCAGTCCTGCCGGAATTTCTCCGGATTTGCTTTCGGCCAACGACGTCCGCCAGAACGGAAAATCGACTGGCCGCCGAGCCTTTCAAACGGCAAAGGTCACGGTCGATCCGACGGAAAACGGAGGCGTTAATAGTATCCCGTTATCCTTCTCACACAATTTATCCGCAAATCGAAGGACTCCAAATTATTCAACGAATTTTAAGGAACTTTCAGTCATTCACAATTATTACATTTTTGTAAGTGATTACGTAGAGATTTAATGATTTGATTACTGATATTCTTGACAAAATCTGGAAAAATAAAAATTGTATGTACTACTATTACCTCAAGAGATCATAAACAATTTTTTCGATCTGGATTAGTTTACAAGTAATCGATCAATTATTTCGCGTCAGTAATTAAATACTCTTAATTAAGGAGTGGAGTTAGAGAGAGACTATTATACATAGGACTGCTTTTTATGTGACAACTACGTAATACAAAGATGTGATGTTTCCACAATCGAAGGACTTTAAATTATTCAACGAATTTCCTTTTAAGAAATTTTAAGACATTTATAATTATTACATTTTTATAAGTGATTACGTAGAGATTTAATGATTTGATTAATGAAACTTTCGACATTTGGAATACTCATGGGGTGGTTACTAAAATACTCACGCTTGTAACAAATATATTTATTAAACAATTTGATTTAACGTGCATGAGATCTATTCGTGCGGACGGTCGCGAACGAAGTGTCGATTTGGACAACCGACTCGACCTCACACCTTAAAATTAACAAGAATCATGCCATCATGATAACTACGTAATACAAAGATGTGATGCTTCCACAGTCGAAGGACTTTAAATTATTCAACGAATTTTCTTTTAAGGAATTTTAAGTCATTCTTAATTATTACATTTTTATAAGCGATTACTTAGAGACTTAATGATTTAATTAATAAAACTCTTCACAAAATCTCGAAAACTAAAAATTGTATATTACTTACAAGAAAGATCGTATACAACATATACTATTACCTACAAGAAAGATCGTATACACATTTTTTTTATCTCAAATACTTAAGGACCAATCGCTCAATTATTTCGTTCATAATTAAACACTCTTAATTAACGAGTGGAATTAGAGGGAAACTACATAGGACTATTTTTTGTCTGACAACTACGTAGTACAAAGACGCGGCGCGTCCACAATAAAAACGGGAAATGTCCTAAAACGAAATCCTCGAAACGAAAGCCTGCGAAGTTTCTACCGTTGGATCACGCTTTTACGGGGAAAACCATTGAAAGTATACTGAATGATTTAAATGGATTGCTCGCGTGTTTCGGCGGCCATCGTTTCTCCTCTCCTGTTTGCCTCGCATGCTCGTATGTGCTCACTTATTTATTTACTTAGAACCAATTACCATTCACAATTCCCCGAGCGGCATATACTTTGCAACAAGATAGAAATACTTAGCTCTTGCATCGGCGCTTCAATTAATTCCCACCTATTTGTTTAATATTTAAGTGGTCGTTTAATTTAATTCTAGAACGTATTTATCATGTTTGTTCAACTGTGAAGTCTCTCTATGAACGTTTCCACGGATCCACTGTTTGCAAAGGTATTAATTACAAGCGTTTGAATAATTGTTTGATACTCCCACTCGTTAAACATAAACCTGCTCGACGGTCCTTTGCACCGGTTGACGAATCATTAGCGCATTAACAAAAGAACTGTATATAACCGTGCTCGATACAGTTACCACTTCGGCGGCAATACACTCGTTTCCGCTAGCGAACTTCCAAAAAGTAGAGCCGTGCGCGATGGCGTTGAAACAATCGGCAACGAACCGTACGCGCTGATCGATTTCCAATCATTATTAATTGTCAGAGTTAATGATCTGGCTGATTGGAGGGAACCGTCTCGAGGACCTCGTTAGTCTCGCACTGGCCGCCCCTTCGATACAGATATTTGTTCACTCGTCCTGTTCATCCGGCGAGCGTCGAATGAATTTCACGGCTACTGTACCGGCGATCGTTAATTAAATAAATTCACCGCTAATTTTATTCGCTCTTTTCATTACCGACGTGTCGGATCGTTACCGTCCTCTTCCGCGGAGCGTCCTGGAACGGCCGCTCTCCCGGCCGTCCCCAGGGCATTCCGAACGCGCGCAACTCTTACTTCCGGTCCGTCCTTCTCTCCGTCCGTTATTAAAAATTCACACCTCCAAGCGGATCCCTCTCCTTCCGATACGATGGTTAATTAATTACGCACGATGCTAATATTTTACCGATGCTGCATTTACATTTTTTTGTTATTTATTCCGGTGTACTCTCCCGAGGATCCCGGAATCTACTGCATCCAGACAGAAGAAGCGTTAATAAAACTTCTCGGCAAATGTGCAGCAGGTGATTATTTCACAGATGCACATAAATAAAATGTTAGTAAAGTGATCCATCGCTATAAAGATTTTTATCATCTCTTCTTCTTAAGGTTGTATGAACCCTTATATAAAAACAATGAGAGAGTATTGAAATGTTAACAGTTATAACAGATATTATATTAAGGGGTTATATCCCCCTTATGCTCTCAGAAACTAGGCTTTTTTAATTATTTTTTTATTATAACATTGGATTAAGCAAATTTTGAAGAAGAGAAAAAAATTTTTTATTGATATTTCTTTTAGAAAATGGCGGCTGTGCAGTGATTACCGTGAACCGATATTTCAAAAAGCGACGAGCAGTAGAAGTCTCGTCCAACTCCACCTACAACAATAAAAATTCTTTCATTATCTACATGAGTTTTGCTAGTGAAATACACATGATTATATTTTTAGAATTGTTTTTCGCGAAATGGCGATTGTTAAAACAAAAAATCGTCTTTTCGATAAACAATTTAAGTCGACTTAAATTGTTTTAACAATCGCCATTTCGCGAAAAAAAATTCTAAAAATATAATCATGTGTACTTCACCAGCAAAACTCATGTAGATAATGAAAAATTTTTTTTGTTACAGGTGGAGTTGGATCAGACTTCTACTGCTCGCCGCTTTTTGAAAAAGCGGTTCACATTTCTAAAAGAAATATCAATAAAAAATTTTTGTCTCTTCTTCAAGAGTTGCTTAATCCAATGTTATATTATTTGTATACCTTTAATCTCAAATGTCCTTCAAAAAAATAATTAAAAAAGCCTTGTTTCTTAGAGCATAAGGGAAATATAACCCCTTAATAAAACATTGTACGAAATTGTAGAAATTTTGCAAGCCTATTAAAATAGTACATTATGCAACAAGGGAGTAAAGTCGTTGATTATTCCCGCGGGTAGTTTTGCTGCCCGAGCAAAATGAGGGTAGAAGTGGTATCATTAGAATCGACTGAAAATGTATGCAACATTTCAAATGTAAATGTCTCTGAATGTGTCTGGCTATTAAAATTTTTTCAATTTTTTAAAATAAATAGCGCATACGCAAAAGAAAAGTATTCCCGCATATGCGGGAATAAAGTACATGCGTGAGAAAAGAGCCACTTTTGTCCCGCTTTTGAGGGAATAAAGTGGCTATTACAGGTAAGCCGTGAATAATACATTATGAAATATCCAAAGAAAAAACGGGCCTAAAAATTTTATAAGCCTTCCTCCTCCATAATTATAACTTTTTATAAAATTTCATTGATTCAAATATTGGACACAGCTTTTTATTACATGTCTTAAACTTTTGGCAGAGATCCTACGGCTCACACAACGTTAAATTGAACCCATCTTTAAAACGTTGTGCAAATACAGATTTGCGATTAAAGTAAAAGCCAGCGGCTGTCTTACGTTTAAGACAGGATCATTCGGCGGTCGTGTGCCCCGACAAAGAATATTTGCCATCATAATACGTGAAACGGGAACGATAACTCAAGCCGGGCGCGTCCTAAAAGCTGGAGCGCGCGGGTATCAAGTTGAAATAAGAGGAACGACGATGAAGAAATGTAAATGTAAATATTAATACAGCGAGTCAGATACTGTATGGTGGCTAAGAGCCGAAGGGTGCCTTCCTCCGGGAGTCTTTCCTTCCCTCGGCTGTTTCGTCAGTTCAAATATTTAATGGATTCGGCTACCTACATCCACCCTCTCCCAGTTCTACGTATATACAGGCGCGCGCGCCCGGTCCGGCCGTTCGCGTTCGATGACTTCGCGCAGCCAAATTTATACCGGCGTGCATCCAGCCTTCACAGGTGTTCGTTTCGACAATTGTTTCATCGTCAAAGGGACGTTTGATAAAATGCCCGGGGCTACCGGCGATAACACCTATTCCGTTCGGCCGCAATTGTGTCCCGCGTCCATTTTTGCGTAAGCTGTTTAGCGTGATAATGCCCAGAATTGTGCGAACTCACTTTTCGCAAATTTCGTTCGTGCATTAATATTGATGTCAGCTGTGCAACGCTGGTTCTCTTGAAAATATTTTATGCAAAGTAGATGCACAACTCACGAACCTGCTGCATTTCACAGTTTATGTATTCCTCAACCTTTAGGAGTGCTCGCTCGAAAATAGTGACGTGCGATGCGAGATACGCGGCCGTATAAAATGTTGGGACGGTCAACTCTTTTTCAAATAAATAATTGATATTTGCCACGGAAAGAAGGAAAATAGAATTGATATTTTATTGTTTGTGTTAAGGTTTTGTTCTACACTGGACTAAGAAGTATACAAACATTTATTTAATTCTTTCGTTTTTGTACAATTTTTTTGGTCGCGATAAATACGAAGTTCACAGGATACAGGAGAAGCTGCAGGAGCAGAGGAAGAAAAAACAGATTGACCATTAATTAGTTGCAGATCGATCCCGGATGTGTTCCGCGAGATTTCACGGAGTTAATTAATTCCGCCGGTACAATTAAACTTCCGTCTCGCTGCACACGTGCTGCTCACTTCGATGCGAATAAATAAGAAGATACTCGGCATTCGAAAGCAATTTAACGTTATCAGTCATCCGTGTGAAGAAATATTTCCCGATAGCATTAATTATCCAGGATCACAGCGATTATAAAACAGATATTATATCTTATTATGTAATATTGATTAAGAATTATGTTTTAATTATTATAATTAACCAGCATATAAAATAATAAGTTTGAGTCTGAAGGTGTCACTAGGATACCGCGTTTCTTATACATTGAAATTCAGATTCGCGAATTTTTCTTTTACTTGTTGTTACATCTTTTGCAATTTGTCAATGTTTTGATGTTTTAGCAAAGTTCTAGATGCTGTTTTTCAATGTAGAACAGATTTTATTCAAAAAGTTGTTAATACAGAGATGTATTTGAAAATTCACTCAGAGTTTACCAAAAGATCCGATTATAGAATTTTGTTGTCTCCTCTTAGTTTTGTTTTTACCAAAAAGTTAGCTGGAATTCAAGATAATTCATATAACTTACAAATACGAGGGGAAGTCATAAAGTAAAGGGATTTCATTAGAATAAATTCCCCTTTTCTCAAATGTCCCTTTACTTTTTTACTTCCCCTCGTATGTTTGTTTTATTTCTATATTTTAATTTTGATGAATAAGTATGACATTGAGAAATTTCATCGGAAAGGCTAATTTTATTGTTCATATTACGGAATTAGATCAATGGGCGGTTGTTTATATTACAGAATTAGATCAATGGACGTGGTGTGTTGCCGATCAACATGTGAGTCGCAGAATTTGTGGATAACTTAAAGATTTTCTATTGATGTTTTTTATGATTCAGTGTTCAATATTCAAGATATAGTAATATAAATTTGAAGATACTTGAAATTATTATCTTAAAGTAAAATAACGTTCGATAAATACGATTTTTAAAGAAGTAAATTATTATATTATTTAAATAGTACTTAATACGTCGACTGCCACGAAATTGTTCACGATTCCTGTCTGAAGAACCAATTTGATTTAATCATGTTATATTATTAAAAACTGTAATAATAGTAATGTAGTAAATGTGTTTTCTGTTCATTTAAGCCTAATCTGATTTTTTATTCAAATTTACACTGTTGTGCTATGAGTTTTCTCGTAGCTGTACAAATATGGCAGGTAATGAAGGAACGAGATAACTCGTAGTTGTCGGTCAACGTATTAACACAATATTAAAAATACTTTTATTCATAGCAAACCTATCTTTAAGTTCGATTGATCATGTACAAACGCATAGTGTACAAATTCTGTCATTCACCAAATTTGTTAGTGTGTTGTTTTATTTCGTATTTCTGGGTTCAAGGGTTATTTCAAGGTCACGTCGTGCTACATTGTTCAATTTGTTTAGATGTCGGCTATAATATGCAACGGAAGAAACTATGCAATCCCATTTAAAAAAACTTTTGTGACTTTCAAAAAGAAGTGAAAAAATGACCTTGAAAAAAATATTACGATGGTAATGTGGGTCCTTTGGAACCATTCTAATCATGGTACATCCATACTTCGTATCAACTGAGATGTGTAGGTGTTCTGTTTGTCGTGACTCACCCTGTACATCTGAAATGAAAACTTAACTATTTCGATTGATTTCATGACTTTCTTAATCTGGTTTTCACAGGAATGGATATTATTATATTATAGGATAAAATTATTTTAGATAAATATTCAAACTTGCCCAAGTTTTTTCCTTTTCATAAAAGAATCAGTTTTATTGCAGATTTTAATATTATACTTTTAATATATGTACACTTATACGTTAAAGGAACACTGCAGAAGTTCCATTTCGATTTGATAACGAAATATAAAGGATATTGTACACACAGAAAGTTTCCTAGAGGAGGTGTAACATAATTTGTAAACTTTCCCTTAACTCCATATCGTAAAACTGGGAAGTTCAACCATGCGTTCTGTAAATGTTACGTGCAAAATGTGCGATATATATTCCCGCGGGAATATATATCGTGTCGAGGGGATAAATTCCAGGTTCGAGGCTCGGTAGAACGAACAGAAAAGGGGGAAAAAGCAAAGTGGATACCGAAGCGCACTTCGTAGGATTTGACGGAATTAATTAACCCCGTGGTATAATTAAAGTCCCGTTTCGTCGGCAGGATACGCTGCTCCGCCATGAAAGTTAAACTGACGAAGATCAAATCGTGAATCCTAGTTGCAAACTGTGCATGGTGCTCTTGTGCAGTTGTAGTGCGAGATGGAAACAAGTGGCGAAAGAACGACAGAGACGAAGACGCGCGGGCGTGACGGAGAGGAGGCGGCGGGGCGAACGTTGGAGAGAAAAGGGAAACAGTGACGGAGGAGAGGCAACCGGCCGAGAGAGAAATGAATTTAATGGCCGGGGAGAGAGAAAGGAGCTTTAATTAAATTCTACCATTTTCAAACTGCTATGCGTTTTCCATAGAAATGCCGATTGAAAATCGGAGATTCCACGGAAGGAGCCTATTTCACTAACGTAGATTATAGGCTCGCTCCGCTAAATACTAAAATATTTTCGTATTCACGATAATTTCAGCGAAGGAATTGCTCACCTCCTTATAATAAAATCTCCGAATGTCATGAATATATTTCCATTATTTGTAACGTCGCAATATTTTCAGAATTCAGTTTGAACCTGTCCTTGTCAACCATCCAATTTCATTTTCGGATCAGAAATCGTCACCACGTCTGGCATGAAATCTCATTAAGTCCTCCTGTGGCGAATAACTTTTCCAATTTTTCACGAATTGTTGTTTCAACATCAAACGTTTCAAGTTTAAATTTGATGAATAAGGAATATTCAATTATTTTATAAAAATCGAATATCAAGACTGATATGTAAATACAAATGAATACGTTTTTTAAATAAAAATGCTTTAATCTGACGTCAACTGTACACAACGAAAATGGTATTTTTTAGGAAAACAGCTCGAAAAATTCCTGCCGTCGTCCGTTTCAGCCTGGGAGAGGAAATCAAAGGGGAGCATCGTACAGCAATTTCGTCGGTCGCCGATATTTTGACGATTTTGCCGGCGCGTCACGGGTGGCCGGTTATCCGAAGGTGTGACTTACACTTACCGCGATTCGCGTAGCGTGCGAGCGCGAGAGAGCGTCGCGTATTCACCCACCGATTCGTCGCTTGTTTGCGTATTCGGCGTCGCACCCTCGGAGCGGGCGCAGGCGCGCGTCGCATCGCGCCTTCAATTCACCGACCGGCGTCCGTCAGTTGCGTTCCGACGTCGACGACGCCGAGGTCGTCTCCTCCACTCGTCCCCTACTCTCCCTTTCCGACTCCCGTTGACTGCGTCGCCATGTGACCATCGTCCTTTCCCTTTGACCGCTCGACCATGAATGAACATCGCGATAATAAATTGCGACGATCGCGGGAGCTCTCCATAACAATATACTGCCTCGATAACTGCCACAGAAATTAATATTAATTTAACGTCGAGATTTGGTGACCGCCAATTTTGAGGGACTCGAGAAATTTGATGATTTTTGTATTATAATATAACCGTGAAAGTCGAATAATGTTCGTGTGTCTCGCAGAGGAGACGCGAGTGACTTTCGCTGCCGCGAGGAAAATCGAGAGGACTTTATCGACGTTGCCGTTTTCCATTTCATTGTCACGTGTTTAGTGGTACGCGCATGATTACGCTACCGGATATTATTATGTGAAACAATGCGGTGGGGTGATGGATCGTGTGATCTGTTGCGGTATAAGTTCTTCGTATTTTTGATCCTGGTCGGCTGCTGCGATGGATACTTGAACATCTTCATCAGCCAATCCCAGGTCATGAAACTGTTGGGTAAGTCATTGCCTAAAAACTATATTTTCATTATTTAAATACTGAGGAACTCGAGATTAATATGTCAGTGTCATACTTCAAGCTTTTCCATTTTTTAGCTGTAGTAGATATTTTTGGAACCACAATGACAGTGCGTGTCTTTACTTTGCATTTTTTACAAAGAATAAAATTTTTAAACTGTCTTATTTAATAGGAATAGAAAATTTTTTTAGCATTTTGTATGACAGAAACAAAAATACTCTCAGTGGTATTTTCTCCTTTGTAAAAAAAAGACACTGATTCGTCATACAAAACAATAAAAAAATTTTCTATTAATGGTAAATAAGACAGTTTGAAAGAATCATATAAAATGTTTTAGCTATTATCTCGAAGATCGAGTGTCTTTCATAAATCGGTTTAATTAGGTATTCGAGTTAAGATGAAAGTAAAACAAAATTCCGCTTCCATCTCGCTCTTAACGAAGCGTTCTCCATTGAAAATTAGAGTCACTGTTTTCGTTCTCCAGCCGTATTTAAAAATACAAGAACCGGCCGAGGGTGAAACTTTATAATGGGTCTCATTAGGATTCCAGTTAACTGTTCCATTGTAATCGAACGCGAGCGAAAGCCAGGATTAAGTACGCAGTAAAAAAAGAGCGAGCGGATCGAATTGTTTAAACAAATCGGACGGCGGGATAACAACGCGTCGAAGGTAACGGCGATATCTTAATTGAGATCCGACGCTGTTTCATCGGAATATACGGAAAAACAGACAGTCGCCACGGCGCACCGTAAACTTTTAATTAGAAGCGTTGCGCGAGTGCGTATAACCGGCTAGATGGTAACGAGTCACGACCCAACGGGTATAATTGCCGAATTAACAATGACCCTGATGAACGACGTCGAATTTAGCCGTGCGCACCTGCGTTAATCACATCGAATCCCTCTCGTTCGCCGTTCTTAATGGAATATCAAGCAGCGCGCGGAAAAAAAACGTCGCCAATTCGTTTGCCAGAGGGGCTGTAATGCAAATTGTGATCTGATTAAAAATGAAACAGTCCAAGTTATGGAATAAATTTCATCTTTTGAAGTCTCATATCTTGTTAGCGGTTTAACAAATCACGTAAATCCTGCTACCGCTTAAACGTTTCACCGGTCGATAAACGCGATCAAACGTAAATGGCCATAGAAAAATACCATCCAGCTATGCCGATTCCTATTTATCCGATTGTCTCATCTTTAATACGGTTCGTAATAATTCATGATAGGGCTCTAACGTAAAACGATCGTTTCTCCTTGGAC
>SMSR01013780.1:2625-13271 GCA_019453355.1 Ceratina japonica | reverse complement strand
GTATAAAAAATTTCTAGGTGAACGCGGGGGTGTCGAGGGGCGGATGTGTCCCAGATAGAATATCGCAGACGTCGATGAATAAGCGTTTAGCCGGAACGTTTGGCCGACGGTCCAATTTCCATCGTTCCCGGCTTCGTCGTCGTCGTCGTCGTCGCGTCGGGGTCCTCGATGCTCACTTGACAAATTCATCCGGACGCGAATATATCCGTCGTTTGCTAGTTCCCGCACGTAAGCGAAACGTCAGCTCCTTGTTCGTTGGGCGTCCGCCACCTGTCTCGGGGAGTCCCCTTCTCTCCCCCCGCCCCCGCGCCCCGTTTTCTTTCGCACTCTCTGTTTCTCACGGGGCGCGGAATCTTCGCCCACCCCGGCGGACACTTTGTCGTCGTAAGCGGGTTGCGACTCCTCTCTGATGAGAGCCGCCACCCCGACGTTATCCGCGTCGACGGAATCGCAAACGTTTCACTATTGTCGGCGCCCGACGCGGACGCCGCACTCCGAAACCGAAACCGTTGCCTTATTTATGAGCCCGTTCCCTTCGCACCTTTAAAACCACCCCCGACTCTCTTCTCTCGGTTTAGATCACAGAGTTCACCGTCACCGTCTTACTTAAGGACGTCCTCTACTTCATTCCTTTTCCTGAGACACTGTTTGCCGGATTTTTTGTTTCGCAGGTTTGTTCGGCCATTTCGTTCGGCCATTTTGTTTGGACTTAGAGAGACCCTTTTATCATCTGATAGACTAGTCCTAGAGACTATCATTTGATAGAAGAGTCTCTCTTTGAGACACAGTTTGCCAGATCTTTTGTTTCGCCATTTTGTTCGGTTACTTCGTTCGGATATTATCGTTTGGCCATTTTGTTTAGACAGACTCTTCTATCATCTGATAAACTAGTCCTAGAGACTATCATTTGATAGAAGAGTCTCTCTCTGAGACACAGTTTGCCAGATTTTTTGTTTCGCCATTTTGTCCAACTATTTCGTTTGGCCATTTGTTTGGCCATTTTGTTTGGACTTAGAGAGACCCTTTTATCATCTGATAGACTAGTCCTAGAGACTATCATTTGATAGAAGAGTCTCTCTCTTAGACATAGATTGCCAGATCTTTTGTTTCGCCATTTTGTTCGGTTACTTCGTTCGGATATTATCGTTTGGCCATTTCTTCGGCCATTTTGTTTAGAGAGACTCTTCTATCATCTGATAAACTAGTCCTAGAGACTATCATTTGATAGAAGAGTCTTTCTCTGAGACACAGTTTGCCAGATTTTTTGTTTCGCCATTTTGTCCAACTATTTCGTTTGGCCATTTGTCTGGCCATTTGTTTGGCCATTTCTTTGGCCATTTTGTTTAGAGAGACTCTTCTATCATCTGATAAACTAGTCCTAGAGACTATCATTTGATAGAAGAGTCTTTCTTTGAGACACAGTTTGCCAGATTTTTTGTTTCGCCATTTTGTCCAACTATTTCGTTTGGCCATTTGTTTGGCCATTTGTTTGGCCATTTTGTTTGGCCTCAGCGAGACTCTTCTATCACTTGACGAACATATGACACACGAGACGTTCAAGTTAGCCTCAAAACATATCATCCCGTTTGGCCATTTTCGTTAAACAGAAAAGATGACACGAAACGATGGGGGATTTTCATTGATAACTTTAAATACCGACTAAAGAGAGTGTAAAAATTCGTATCCGTCCCGAGAGGGTAACGATTAATCACGGGAGATTTATTCCCTGGGAGGTAAATGTGAGGAAACGATAAAAATGGCACGTCTCGGTGACTTATTTCCCAGACAGAAAATAGGCGAGGTTCGTGACTCAATCTAGAATCGTCCACTCGTTGACTTTGACAAACGAATGGCGGAATAACCGGCGCGCGGGCGCGCTCGGCTGGGACCGGGCTAAGTATCAGCCGCGCGTATGTACTTATACTACACCGTCGGTCGTCGGCCGCCGCCGTCGTCTCGTTGGAAATCCCTAGGGAGACGCGATTATCTGCGAACGATGCAGTAACTGTTCGAGAATTTCAAATCCTGACGTGTTCCCTCTTCCGGGCAGATCGTACGTGCCTCGCGCAAATTTGTTAAACGTCCACCGTTATCAACCGACGGGAGAGGAGGAACGAGGAGAGGAGAAGAGAAGAGTTCTAATTAAGATTTTCGTCGAAGTGACGGATTTCCCGGGTCGAAAAAATAATTATGGTTTTCAAGCTATTTATTCTATAGAAAGACATGGAGGACGAAATCATATATTGAGCAGAGGAACATAAGAGTAAATTTAAGGATGTTCTGCAGGTACAATCGGAGGCAAAAGTACATAAAAAATTCCGAAAGCTTTTGTTTAATTAGTGAATCGCTTCTCATACTGGCTTTTTAATCAAGTTTCCTTAATGTTAGAAAAGATTCTAAGTGACTTTTCTGAATGACTGTAGTTAATTAATTAATTTAGTATTTTTATAAAAAATTATGCGAGTCGAAGGAGCGTCCGAGGTAATTTGTCGATGAAATCTAGTGTTAAAATGAAGGGAAAGTGCGGAGAGTTTATTCGCGTTAGGGAGACGGGCCGTAGTAAAACGGGGGAGGGGGGACTCCTCTCAGTTAATTGGAAGGTAATTAACGGCAGTCGTAACTGCGCCTCTCTATAATGATCCGTAACAAGCGCAATCGCTTCTGAAAAGGCGAGAGAACCGTTCTATTACGACTTAAATTGGCTTTTCTTACTGCCTTCTGATCTTGATCTCCTCTTTCTCTTCTTCTCCTTCTTCTTCTTCTTCTTCTTTTTCTTGTGCAACTCTTTCTTGAAACGAAACGCTTCGTGGGTTTATAGACACGCTTGGAAGTTTAAAAAAACAGATTGGAAGATTCCTGATTTCTGGTTGCAAGACAATGATAGGGTTTTATGCAAATGTTTAGGGAATTTAATCGAAGAAGGAGTATTTGGAATTAGATGAAATCAGGATTAAATAAATCAGGTATTAGAAATGAGGAATTAGGAATGACGAACTTGGAATTAGATATTAGAAATTAAGAATTAAGTATTCGTAATTAGGAATGACGAATTAGGAATTATAAATTAGGTATAATCAGGATTAGATAAATCAGGTATTAGAAATGAGGAATTAGAAATGACGAACTTGGAATTAGATATTAGAAATTAAGAATTAAGTATTCGTAATTAGGAATGACGAATTAGGAATTATAAATTAGGTATAATCAGGATTAGACAAATCAGGTATTAGAAATGAGGAATTAGGAATGACGAAAAGGAATTATAGTAGAAATTAAGAATTAGGTATTCATAATTAGGGATGATGAATTAGAAATTAGAAATTAGGTACAATTAGGATTAAATAAATCAGGCATTAGAAATGAGGAATTAGGAATGACGAACTAGGAATTAGACATTAAAAATTGTGGAAATTATGAATTAGAAATTAAGAATTAGGTATTAGTAATTAGGAATGATGAATTAGAAATTAGAAATTAGGTATAATCAGGATTAGATAAATCAGATATTAGAAATGAGGAATTCAGAATGACAAATTCGGAATTGGATATTAGAAATTGGGAGTTATCAATTAGAAATTAGGAATTAGGTATTAGTAATTAGGAATGACTAATTAGGAATTAGAAATCAAAAATTAGGAATTCAGAATGACGAATTCTGAATTGGTTATAAAAAATGGAGAATTATGAGTTAGAAATTAGGAATTACGTATTAGTAATTAGAAATGACGAATTGGGAATTAGAAGTTAGAAATTAGGAATTCAAAATGACGAACTAGGAATTAGTTATTAAAAATTGAGAATAATGAGTTAGAAATTAGGAATTAGGTATTAAAAATTGAGAATAATGAATTAGAAATTACGAATTAGGTATTAATAATTAGAAATGACGAATAAGTAATTAGAAATCAGAGATGAGGAATTCAGAATGACGAATTCGGAATTGAATATTAGAAATTGGGAATTATGAATTAGAATTTAGGAATTACGTATTAGTAATTAGAAATGACGAGTTAGGAATTAAAAATTAGAAGTTTAGAATTCAGAATGACGAACTAAGAATTAGATATTAAAAATTGAGAATTATGATTTAGAAATTAGGAATTAGGTATTAGTAATTAGGAATTAAAAATTAAAAATTAGGAATTCGGAATTGGATATTGAACACTGGGAATTAGAAATTTGAGATTTAGGATTAGCCAGACAATTCATTTAGAATTAGACTTTGATTAGAATTTTATAAGAATTTCGTTTAGAATTAGTCAGATTTCGATTGCCATACTTCTCCCTCAAATAATATTACATAAATAATAATTAAATATTACAATATCAGAAATTGGTATTCGGAACGGTGACGCAATAAAAAAGAATCGACGAAACCGGAAGTTTGCCTTGAGTTAAAGACAGAAGTGTAATGGTACGTAGGTGAGAGGAGGCGTTCGCATAAACCGGATGGCCCACAGTTCCCTGGCTGTAATATCGTAAAGCCGATTTCAGTGGGAAAAAGGGCGACGTCGCCCGCTCGCTTACACCCTTCCGGCGTAACCGGCGCAGCGCGAGCGCGTGTGCATGTGTAGGTGGAATAAATTTCGCGGCAACAATTCGACAATCCCGGTTGAATCGCGGGGGATACGCGAGACCCAGGATTCCTACAGGAGTCTTGGACCCAAACGATCCACCTTTATCGCGGATCCGGCCTGATGGATTCGGCCTCTCCTCCTCGCGAGCTCCAAATCTATTCCGTTTTATTGCCTTTCTGATACATAAATTTTTATTCAATTTGATTTGACGCCATTGCTATGGTAATACCGCGAAAAAGAAATGCACAACCCTCTCTCGCTTTCCTCTCTGCTTTATCCACGATTTTATACTTTCTAGCTTCCTTCTTTATACGAACGTCATCGTTTTCTACGAGAGCGAAGATTCTCCTCTGGACCCAGAATTCTATACATTTATATGAAAAACGATTATGGAAAAACGTGTGAAGTATTTGATTTGGAAAATAATTTTGTTTAGATTGCTTGAAATTTATTGTATGAGTTTCATTTTTTTATTCATTGCATAATTAATATATATTGTTCCTCGGCGAGACATTTATATTAACCAGGGAGATATTAAACGTGGCTCACAGTAACCGTGGATCATTTATTTCCTTCTAAGACGATCAATTTTCTACGATATCCTGTTTGGGCTAAAATTAATGCACCGCGCATATTAAAAATTGAATTCCTCGGGCGGTATTTGATCAACTATGAGTTATGAACGCTTGCATCGAATAAACAAAAGGCTTCTTTAACAATTCTTATCTTCCAGTCCTTAGAAAGGGTTATGTGGGATTTTCATTCAATAAAAATCGCGTTTCTACTAATATGGGTTCGTATCTGAAGATTGGGGAGTTCTACGCATTGCTACTATGTCGCATCGTGTTTACCACCCATGAAAACCTATATATCGAGTACCCACAAGATACCCTTATCTCTCTCCAATTGAGTTTCTTCTGATAAAAGTTCGTATCTGGAAACTGGGGAGTTTCGCATGTTTTTTACTGTGTCGCATCGTGTTCAGCATCCCTGAAAACCCATATATCGAGTACCCACACGATACCCTTATCTCCCTCCAATCGCGTTTCTTCTGATAAAAGTTCGTATCTCGAAACTGGGGAGTTTCGCATGTTGTTACTGTGTCACATCGTGTTCAGCATCCCTGAAAACCTATATATCGAGTACCCACACGATGCCCTTATCTCCCTCCAATCCCATTCTAATCTAACCTAACCTGTCAGCATTACAAATATAAATAAAAAGAAATACTGACTCAATCAGTACTCATACACTCCTTTCTTTCTGACTTCCAAGAACGAATCGATCAATTTTCCAGGATATCCCGTTTTAGGTAAAATTCAATGCACCGCGGATATTAAAAATTGAATTCCCCAGCCGGTATTTAATAGAGAGAGGCTGAAACGTACAAAATATGTTATTTATCGAGCGCGGCGACGCGACAACGCGAATGGAACCGGATTTGCGGATTATTATCGGAAGGACAAGAGAGCGTGCATACGTGATCGAGTATAGGTAACAGGATAATTCGTTTTCGTTGCACGCCGGATTAAGCAGGGGATCCGATTTTTTCCGAAACAACGCGCCGGAAGTCGTGCATCGTAAACCCGAAACGAAATCGCGACGCGGCGGCGGTGGGGCGGAGAACCGGGTGGGAAATCGGGTATGCGTGCGCCCGGAGACGGTGCATGCGTCATTTATTCTATTAAATAACGATTCGATGCTGCCGGCCGATAAAATCCTGATTTATGTTTTAATTAATCACCGATTAGACCCGCTCGCACGTGTTCCCGTTCACGGTACGCGTCTCGTCCCGTTGTTTTATCCGATTTCATGATCGACGCGCTTTCTTTTAGATCCCGTCTTTTTTATCATTATTGTTAATACGATGATTAAACGACTGAAGACCGTGAGCCTGTGTCGGCGTCTAATTCTAAGTCTAATTCTAAATAGATTCCGAGGCAGGTTCGGTAATTAGCGTAAACTGTTCTAAGATTTATGACCGGAACTGATGTATAACAGCGTACTAATTACGGAGGAGCCTGTCGCGCAGATAACTGAGAAACGTGCAACCGTTGTCTGGGTTGATTCGCTGGCTTGGCGATGAATAGCGCCAGATAGATCGCAAACACGCATAACCGGTAAGATGATTATATACTATCGGCGGCTCTGGCTGTCGGATCGGGAAGAACGTGATCGAGACTATACGTACGTAGAGCTAATCTACAAGCCCGCAAGCTGATTATCTCCCCGCTACGCTTCGCTGCGATATGCGCAATCCAATTCGGAAGTATTAGAGCGTTCGGAAAAATTCTATAACCGTAATCGATGGAATGTCTCACGCTTGTGACAAAGATTTAGGAAATCCGTCTTCTAATTCTAAACGAAACTCTCCCAAAACCGTCGACTATCTAATACTAAACAACACGATTTTCTAAACAACTTCCTAAAACCGTTAGAAATCTAAAACTGCGTAAAATCGACGAATACTACTAATATTCTAATACTCGGAATTTCCGGGGAATTTCCATGAAACACGTTCGGTCCGGGTGGAGGCCGAGAGGCTGCGAATCGTTGGCGCGACGCCACCTAATACTCCATATCCAACTTTATATATCATCCATCGCGTCCGGCGGCTCTTTCGGAGAGCGCCTCGTGCGGAGCTCCAGCACGTGGTTTGTTAGGACGTCGACGATTTCCCGGCGGGGAAAGTCGAGAGCCGGCGGCCGGCATCGGAAAATCCGTAGCCAGCACCTGTCGACCCGATACGCGTCTTCTCTGATGCATATATGCATCGACGTTATGCATAATCTACCGAGAGCCGCGCGCCGTGACCCCGTGGTCCAGGAACCGCGCGCTACGTGCCCTGGACTTCAATTCTACTCTTCGTAGGCGATTCCCCCTCTACCCTCTGATCGATTTCAGGTCCGAAACCGATCTAATACAACGCGTAAAAATTGATATCGTCCCATCGAGTTTAGTTTCAATTTTAGAATTCGAGGTGAAAGTTCGAGGGAGTCGAACGAAATTGTTGTACGAGATGTAGTTTGAGGTTCTTAGAAAGTGTTAGATTTTAGAGTTCTTGGAGATTAGACATTTTTTGATTATGGGTTCGTATCTAGAGATTGGGGAGTTTTACATGTTGTTACTATGTCGCATCGTGTTCAGCACCCATGAAAACCTATATATCGAGTACCCACACGATACCCTTATCTCCCTCCCATCTCAATCGAATCTAACCTAACCTGTCAGCATTACAAATATATAATTACTAATTAAAGATTAGAAATTTTTAGATCTTAGAATTTTAGAAGTTTAAAAATACGTGATTTAGCATTCTAGCAAGCTCAACTTTCTAATATTCTAATCTGCAATCTATTAATAATCCTAATAATTCTAACAGTTCAATAAACGGTTGCAGTTTTTACTTTCTAATCCAAATTCAATTTTATTTACACTCTCTCCACTCTATCATCATTTTCTACCCTTTCTAACACAAAAAGTACTCCTAATCTCGTTCTAATCCCATTTTAATTTCGAACCAAAAAACTAATATTAATTGCCCGAGAATGGAATCTGCGTTTCGCAAAGTCGTTTAAAACGCGTGGCAGGGCCTGAATTCCGAGGGCGACGGGGCGGACAGGGGGTGGCCGAGATCGAGTTTGGACGGATGCCCGTGAAAATTCGTGACCGTCGCGGGAATTCCGGTCCCACGAAATTTCGGCAGCCACGTTTCGGCCCCGTCCGCCGTGTGTTTATCGGTGCCGGCGCGTTCCGGCCACCCCCGTGCGTTTTCCGTATGCGGCTCACGAAACAACCCTTACTTCTTGCTACCCCGCGCAAGAACCCCCGGCCTCCTCGCCGTCGGCGTACCTGACGCGTTGCACGTGACCTGCGATTCGCGACGGGTGCAATACCCCCGGTGGTAACCGACGTCGAACGTATTAATTTCTGACGCCCATTGATTTATCGCCGGCGCCCTTAATAAATTGCATCCGCCGCGCCGGTACGTTCGCCGGTTTCAGGAACACCAACGTATCCAACGGCTTTCTAATTGTTTTATGTACATGCGGTACCGGAGTTCGCTGAAATTCTGTCGGCGAGATTTCGGGTTTTATCGAGAGGATGAAATTAGCTAGGGAGATTTGTATCGCCAACAGCAATTATTATATGTTTACAATAATCATGGTAATAAAAAAAAAATCAATGATTAGTGATTTTAGGAGGATTTCAAACAGGTCTGGTCACTACCNCAGGAACACCAACGTATCCAACGGCTTTCTAATTGTTTTATGTACATGCGGTACCGGAGTTCGCTGAAATTCTGTCGGCGAGATTTCGGGTTTTATCGAGAGGATGAAATTAGCTAGGGAGATTTGTATCGCCAACAGCAATTATTATATGTTTACAATAATCATGGTAATAAAAAAAAAATCAATGATTAGTGATTTTAGGAGGATTTCAAACAGGTCTGGTCACTACCATTTTTTATAAAATAAATTTTTCACCAATAATTCTGTTCTAATTTTTTTATAATATTGTGCAAATTAGTATTAGGAGAGGAATTGGCCTGAATACAACAGATTCCCTGTTCNCATTTTTTATAAAATAAATTTTTCACCAATAATTCTGTTCTAATTTTTTTTATAATATTGTGCAAATTAGTATTAGGAGAGGAATTGGCCTGAACGCAACAGATTCCGTGTTAGGAAGTTCCGTTCGGCAATTCTACGGCATCGGGGGACGAAAACTGGATGTTCGCAGCGGCGGCGGCGCCGCAGCCGCGTGTCTGGTTACATTTATTTGTGTTTAATTAATGTTGCCGGCGCGTTGTCGCGGGACCGGCGACCGACGTCCCACAGTGGAATTAGCAACTTTCCAGAATTTGATAATCTGATATTCTAATTTAAGCCAGGACATAAATTTCGCGATACAACGAGCGAGCTATGAAATTCGCGGACCGAAACACCATTATTGTACGAATTATTTCACGAATCCCTTCCCCCTCCACCGTTCGATTTTCATTCCAATTTGGTGTCAGTTTTATAAGTTGACAATTTTCCAAGGTGGTGTCAATTTTATAAGTTGACAATTTTCCAAGTTGGTGTAAAGTCGTTGATTATTCCCGCAAATGGAGGAAATGAAGTATATGCGTGAGAAAAGAGCCACTTTAGTCCCGCTTCTGAAGGAATAAAGTGGCTATTATAGAAAAACCGTGAATACTAAGTATATTATGCAACAAGGGAGTAAAGTCGTTGATTATTCCCGCAAATACCGGAAATAAAGTATATGCGTGAGAAAAGAGTTACTTTAGTCCCGCTTTTGAGGGAATAAAGTAGCTGTTATAATGAAGCCGTGAATAATAATATATTATACAACAAGGGGGTAAAGTCGTTCATTATTCCCGCAAATGCCGGAAATAAAGTGTATATGCGTGAGAAAAGAGTTATTTTAGTCCCGCTTCTGAAGGAATAAAGTGGCTATTATAGAAAAACCTTGAATACTAAGTATATTATACAACAAGGGAGTAAAATCGTTGATTATTCCCGCGTTTACAAGATTATTAATCACCCAAATACTTTATCTCCCGCAAATACCGAAAATAAAATATATACATAAAAAAAGAGCCACTTTTGTCCCGCGTTTACGGGAATAAAGTATCTATTATAGGAAAACCGTGGATATTAAAATATTTTTGTCGTCGACGCGAGATTTGGTAGTTTGGAATATAATTTCGCATAAAAATCGTGAGCCGGGTTATCGTCGACCGTATCACGTGTTAAGCTCTGAACGTTTTCTTAGACGCCGTTCAAATAACGCTGAGGACCGTGATTATCGTAAATTTATGCGGCCGCGTATTCAAATTGGCCGCAGTGGTTAAATGCAAATTTTAGTAGCGTATTTACTGTTACCCAAGTGCGCACTTGCGCCTTATTAAACGGCCGGAGACACCGTTTCGCATATTTAGCGAAAATTCGAGAAGGGCTATCAATTTTCATTTCAACTTTTTATGATTTATCACAGAAATTTTTAGTGACAACAAGTTCGATGAATTTTAAAATCAAAATCAAATTTCAAGAATTTATATAT
>SMSR01013779.1:0-14147 GCA_019453355.1 Ceratina japonica | reverse complement strand
ATTCTAACACGTAACATATTACTACCGTCAAATAAAATTTATCGAGGAACACTAAAATTTGCTGAAATATGGTGTACCTTTGGAAAATTGTTGGGACGCAGGTATTTAGCCGAGGGTCCAAGGTAATTCCGGGAATCCGTTATCAGGACGAAAAGGCAGTAGAATGGAAAAACGGGACAAAGGATAGGAAAATCCTGTTTCTTGTTAGAGGAGAAATTGAAGAATTTCTCGTGCGGAACAAAGCGCGCTCCGAAATCTATAGAAACCCGACTTATCTGAACATCTGTTAACAGCGGGTTGACATGGTGGGCTCAGCGTTTACGGCGTATCACAAAGAGCTTCCCGGTTATCTATTATCTACAAGGTCTACCAGCTTCCTTACCTGCAGGCAGATGGGACCGTGAATAGGTCCCAAAAGGGATCCCTTGACGCCCAAGGGTCACCCGGCCTGTCCTTTTCTATACCTGCGCTTCTTTTCTAGTATTTGCATTGAGCAAACTGCAAGGACTTCCTACGGCCCCGACTTTTATTTGCACGGCCTCGAAAGGTACCGAATATACAGAACAGTAAAGCTTTTCCCTTTTTCTATAAATCTCCGGGTTCCGTTCGACTGATGCGACTTCGAAAGAGGAATCTCATTCTCGTTTCTCTATTCAAATTACTGTCTAATCTTTATTTCGTAAATTTCTATTAACAAAACTCGAACAAGTCTTTTTATAATACAAACTCTCAATGTTTAAATACATTCAATGAAGTTAAATTTTATTGNCAAACTGCAAGGACTTCCTACGGCCCCGACTTTTATTTGCACGGCCTCGAAAGGTACCGAATATACAGAACAGTAAAGCTTTTCCCTTTTTCTATAAATCTCCGGGTTCCGTTCGACTGATGCGACTTCGAAAGAGGAATCTCATTCTCGTTTCTCTATTCAAATTACTGTCTAATCTTTATTTCGTAAATTTCTATTAACAAAACTCGAACAAGTCTTTTTATAATACAAACTCTCAATGTTTAAATACATTCAATGAAGTTAAATTTTATTGTTCTATATCAAAATTACTATGTAATTTTTATTTCGCGAATGTATATTGAGAAGCACAAGAAAAGGGATTCGGAGTTCATTTATAATAAAAACTCTTACTATTGAAATATGTCAAATGGGACGCACCTTATTTTCCATACACGGGACGTTGGTGCGATTGCCAAGTACAGAACAGTCAGGCACTGTACGTTCGATCGTCGTCCCTTGAGTGTCCCTGTAAAACCTGATCTGCGGCGATACCCTGTCCGAATCGACAGCGGTAATGCCGATTTGTCTGTTGTTGATTAAAGAACGGAGTAGATTGGTAGCTTCGCCAGTAAACCCGTTGTTCAGCTTATCACCGTTCGTCCTGGTGATCTCTAAACTCCTATTGCTACGTAAAAGAAAAGAAACGTAACCATTGAAATGATAAAATTATTTGATCTACCGCCGGGCGAGCTGTTATCTTTAAAGGAATAATCTGTTACAACCGGTAGTTTCGCCGGTAAATAAGCAAATATGTGTTCAGCACACAGAATTATGTTTGAACAGCCGAAATGAATGATTGATAACATAAACTGAACGTGTTTGCACTTAGGAATTATGTAAACATATTTTCGCCGTGTAAACAAAAATTCGTTGCCGTACGCTTAATCCCATTAATGGACTGCGAACTTTACACAGTTGTGAAATAATTCAGTGTGCTGAAAGTACAAATATTGCGTGTGATTTACTGCTCGGAGAGCAACAACACACTCCAAATGGTTTTTGTTACAATTCCAATGCTCGTGGTCTTCCGAAATTCTTATCATTAATATTCGGACACGTTTCAAAACAGAATAACTTTTTTAATATTGGATCAAGATCAAAATTTCTTTTTAAACATTTGAAGACTTTGTTCTCTAAACAATGTGTAAAGAAAAAGACAAAAAATTGCTGTTAACCAAAATCACGAAGGAAAAAGCGAATTATTTGAGACATAAGTTTTGAAATTCACATTTTATTTTATAACTACGTTAATTTTCATCTCGCTTTTATGAAAAAAATTGTAGAATTGATTGAAACATATATAAATGCCTGCTGAAATTTTCGTTGAAAGTTTCTTGGAAAAAATTCAGACAATTTAAGAACGTATTATTTTGGTGAACCTTTAGGATTCATGTTTCACGTTTTTAATTGAAAATCTGTGACATGCTTTTTGTAGATCTAATTGTCAGTATTGTAATTAAAATGCTAACGCGTTACTATGACGTACAGATGATTAAAAAGCGAAAATCAACGAGAAGAATTACAGTTCTCGATGGTTTTCGGTGTAAAACTGAAACAAATCGAAAGATTTTTCACACGTTTCAACATTCCTAATTTCAGCTCTTAATTGCTTAAATGGTGAAACTTAATACATATGTATAATTTACTTGTTAATTCTATGAAATGAATGTTTCAGATTTCCATTAGTAACTCAAACAAACTTGAAAATCGTCTCCTTTACTTTTCCCCTCGTGCTTCGGGCTAATAATAATTTTTGATTCCTTTGTACGTTGTCTACGAAACTAAGTCTTCTGACATTAAAAAAAAAAATAGGTTGACTGGCCTAATATTAAGAAAATTATTCTATTCTTAAACCCGTCCGAATATTAATGAGGAACTAGACTATGGATTTTATGGAACGAAATAATTGAATGTATCTGGCAGGTATAAACGTTGCATGTCATATACATAAATATATAAAGTACAAAACCATAAAGGAAATTTCAATCTNTTCTTAAACCCGTCCGAATATTAATGAGGAACTAGACTATGGATTTTATGCATTCACGAAATAATTGAATGTATCTGGCAGGTATAAACGTTGCATGTCATATACATAAATATATAAAGTACAAAACCATAAAGGAAATTTCAATCCGAAATGCATTTTCATAGTTGACTACTTTTAATCTTCTATTATGTATACAAATCTGCTATCTACTTATTAACATGGATGGATTACGACAGATCTAAGTATATTAGAGTATATATAGGTGATATTAAACCGATATTTACTATAGTGTTACGAATTGAAGCAAAATTCTTAACTATGTCTCGAATTTCAAACAATCTTAAAGGCTAATTGCTGTAAATAAAAAAGGACCAGACAGCCCTGAAATCTATTTTCAAAACTAAACGTGCATTAAAATAAATTTTCTTTTGATTCGTTTAGGAAGTTTTCGATTTCACTGGGAAATAAATACGTAGAATCAAATGGCGTAAATGCATACTTTGTATTAGTTGTTTAGATAAAGTTTTCAATCTAAGATGGAAAGATGGAAAAAGAGTGTTAAACACAAAACACCACGTATATAATTAAAGAAATCAATGGGAACTTTTAAATTATATGAAGCCTTGCTCAAATATTTTCCCAGATACATTGGAACCAAAGAAGTCAATGAACACTCAGCCTTTCAAAATGAATTTTCCCACACCGACGAGCATAATATAAGATATAACTCACTTTGCTAGTGCCTGCCATAACTTGGTCGTCTCTTGGTCGATGTTCGTGTCCGAACAATTACTTTCAGGCGTGTCCATTCTGTTCACTGGGCTGCGGTTCGGGGTACTCGACTTTGACTCCTCGTAATTGTCCATTTTCATCCGCTTGTTGATGGTCATATCGTAACCGTTCTCTTCCCCCTCTGTATCCTGCTCGTCCCGATCTTCGATTTCTAATCTGTCCGGATCGGAACTGTTCGAGCACGTATCATCCTCTGGTTCACACTTAATGTTATCATGCTCGGGCATGTCGTTGGCGCGCAACTCCAAATGATGCGTTTGCGTCTGAGGTATAACGTTTTGATTAATGCTGGCCGGAGAGTTAGGCTCCTCATTGAACAGCGTCTTGTTCAATTGGAGAAATGACTGTAGAGGACTTAAGCCTGCTACTTTGGCAGTGGAGAAAGATTTCTTCTGAAACAAAACAAAGTACTCACTACAAGTTCACTACAAACGAAGCTTATTAGCAATCAATCAATGTGCAAAGTACATTTCTCTCTGTTTATTGCATAGCTTATTATTTAATTAGAGAAACGACTGTAGAGAACTTAAGCCTGCTACTTTGGCAGGAAAATGAGTTACAACTCACAAGGAAACAAAGGAATCAAAACGAAATCAATTCGAAAACAAAAAAAGAAACAATAAAAGTACATTGTAATTGACAATTCTAATACGCGAAGTATATTTCTGCGTACTTCTCGGTTTTTGTACTTTGCACCTGTTCAGAATGAGCAAGAAAACAATTATGCAGATTTTTTGTTAGTGTAATCACAATCAAACTGATAAGGTTAAAAGTTGACTACGTTACAGGAAACCTTGAGGTGTCTTACATAATTACTGATATATCAGGGCACAGAGGCAAATAAACAGTATCCTGCATCTATTAAACATGTGTTTAGAATATATACATATATGCGTCGAGGTACACTCTTATCTATAATCACTGGTTCTCAGTTGCATCATTACTTGGAACGAAACGACTGCTCGCATCGTCGGTACCGCGTTAAACTAATTTTTGCTAGTTCACCAGTGGTTGATATGATTCATAACTATCGTCTCGGCGCGTCCGTTCGGTGCATAGGTGAAGAACGAGAGGGAATTCAATGAGTACCTGATCATCTGATAACTGCTTGGCATAATCCAGGTACTGTTTGAGTATGACATCAGATTTGTGTGACACTTCACGGAAGTTGTGCAGCACGTCCAACTTGTACACGCACCGGTGACAAATGATTGGTGGCAACGAATCTCCATCTTTCACCTGGATAAGAACAACAGTTGCATCATTGTCTCTTCGGTGTCATCTTCCCCGGACACACGATAACAACAATCCATTTTGATTGTATTTAATAAAATTTCATGTACAAGAGATAAAATGACAACTGCGTGAAATACAATCTGTGCACGCGATATCCTTACAAGTTGAATTACGTTTCCTTATCAATCGCGTGCTAAAGCGGATGCAGATTGAATTTCTGCCGTTTCGGACGAGCAAAATATGGATACGGAAAACTCGTCTTCATCCCTGGATTCGGAAACAAGGAGCAACGAAATGAATATTTTTTTTTTTTTTAAGTAGGTTGGACGGAAGCGGTTTCTTTGAGTTAGAGAAGGGAGAGGGAGATGGAGAGGGAGAGAGAGAGAGAGAGAGAGAGAGAGAGAGAAAATAGAAGAGAAATACGGAGAGTACAGTCAAATGTGACAGCGACTCGTGGAATCCGCGTGTGAAACCTGATAACAGGCCGTCTAAATAAGGAGCTACCTCCCCTCTCCGCGAGATCCGCGCGATCGAGCCTCGCAGCTTATCACTGCCATTTTAAATGCCCCCGTGAGTCGGCTTATCTCGCGGACACATCTCTTGCCAAACTTTCTCCCGTGGCACGCGCATACACACACACAAACGCGCACCCTTGAGAGGCAGGGAGCGCGACGGAGATGGGAAACCGAGCCAGACAGAGACGGGCGGGCAAAGCGAGACGAGGAGACGGAGAGAGAGAGAGAGAAACAGCTCGGCGGAGGCGCAGACGGTAGAGAGAAAGAGAGAGGGAGACACGGGATTCTAAGTGCGAGTACCACAGATGGTCGCGTCTGATTTATCATCGCCTCGGCACGAGGGACCCGGTGAAAACTCCGAAACGGTACTCACCGTAATCGACAGGCACGTCAGTATCTTATCGGCGAAGTTCCGCTGGGCGCCTTCCTCCTCGAATATGGACAATTTGACACCGTCCGACGATAAACAAAGGCGACACAGCTCGTAGAACTTGGGCGGTACATCGAACATAATTGTGGGCTCCGGCTACGTTGCGCCTTGCGTAAAGCGCGAGTCATCAAGAGGTAGACTCTTCTCGCGGCCCAAGTACTATCTTTCTCCACTGCCACTACGCGTTTAGCGACGAGGAAGGGTACGCGATCACTTATCACAGTCACCGCCGCGGCTCATTGTCAGCGGCACAGTACACACGGTCATGCGTCTGTGACTCTACGTAGATGGGAGACAACTACCGCATCGCCGAGCGCCAGCGTTTCCTCTCCGACCCGAGTTTCACTGTCCTCGCCGTTTGGTGGCGCTCGCGATCCCAGCGCCAAAGGCTATCGCATTATCAGGAGCTTAGATAAACGGAACGTGAATGGAACTGCGAATTCAAACATGGCGGTTCGCGTAGGAAGCTGTCGCGCATGCGTAGGAGAATCGTGGAATTGCAAAACTTCGTATATGATTTTTGGGATTTAATTTCTTTGATCCTAATTTCTGGAAATTAATGAAAAAATTGAAAAACTACTGTACTAGTAGAATATGTCAGAGTATTTGTCAACTTATTTTATACAGTTTATGTTAAATAAAAATTCATTAAATTTTCGAATTCTGGAATGATGAATTTGGACCGCTGCCATGTCCGTGAATTTTTCTCTGATTTTGCAAATTGCAATGGATTAAATATTTTGAAAAAAATTAGAATATTTAACATTTTCTTCAAAGGTTCAGAATTTTTTTTTCATCCATAATTTATAATTGTTGACAATTTTAAGAAGGCGTATATCTCGAATTACGATTTTTTGGGATTTCATTTCTGCAAACCTAGACTGCAAACCAAAAATTCAGAGCAGCTTACGTGAAAAATTTTTCAAATCGATAGGTTGATTATTTATATCAAATAAAAATTCATGAAGTTTGTAAATTTCCAAATATTGAAGGAATCCATTAGAATGCGAATTCTTAATTTTTTTCTTGGATTCTAATGAACGGAAATTGATAAAAGAAGTCAGAGGTATACTTATATACGAGTAGTAAACGTGACAAGTTTTTAAAATAAATCTATCGATTACTTATATCAAATAAAAATTGAAAAACTTTGTATATCCTCAAACATTTATGAATTTTCTATTCATGCGCAAGATCTTTCTCTAGAAGTAGCCATTTTGAATTCGCGGCTTCATACTCCGTTTTCAGATTTGCACGGTCTGTCATCTATAAAATCGTGTTTACGACATAGACATAAGAAATATAGACCGAGCGATCTTATGGGAGCTTTGGAAACTTGTGTGAGAGAGACGAAGTATAATTGGCCATCTTCCTTTCTCTCTCTAGTACGACGGAGTAGGGATGGAGGGGTAGACGGACTGGACCACGGCTGGCTACAGCTTTCCGTAGGGGAATAAGACTGCACTCACTCGGTATCCCCCACTCTCATTCCATAAGAGAGAGAGAGTAATACGGCCAATATCGGTTTTCTCTCTCACACCGAGAACCAGCAAAATTACACGGCACGCTCGGTCTCTATTTCTTATGTCTATGGTTTAGGATTCATTTCCTGGATCATTTGATTCTCCTATCACACTATCAATAAATTAATTTCACAAAATACGTTGCATTTAATCGAGTACCCATATTGAAATAAATTTGATCAACGAATAAACAAATTTATTGTTTGTTTCGTCGTTTCTTCGAATATTCCTTCGAACATCCGGACAACTGATACACGTTCCACTTTTATAAATTTAACTTATTCGCGTAACAGATACACTTGGTCGTTTCTATGCGCCTTCTAAAACATAACTGTACCCTCGTATCGTAAATTATGAATTCAGGATACTGAAAATATCGCGGTAACTGGGAACGCGTGTACCCGAAGCGGCAAACTGCTTTCAAATGGATATGTTACAAGGATCGATCAATCAGTTCCTAAATGCGGAAAACCGTCCGGCGAATAAAACATTTTATATTATTCCTCGTAACGAGATAATTAACCGAGCGGCCGTCCGGTTGTTTATATTTCGCTCGCGAGAACGATTAAAAATTTAATTGGCAATCCCGTCGGTTCAATGTCACGGGGTTTGGTCAGAGATCAACAAGTAAAACAGGTTTCTTATCACGCGTCATTTTACTAGGAATTTCATTACACCGAGTAAGTAGCCCAACCCATAAATAAATCAGACGAACGGGGGGAATGACTAACGCGAGAGATTACGCGACCCATCGGACACTTTCGGCCCACACTATTTTATCACACGTTTAATCCGATCTCCGTACTTACGTATAAGGCCGCGATATACGCCGGTCCGCAGACTCCGATTTCCGATACACAATTTACGCGCCGCGCTATCGACCCGATCTCGCGTAATTAGAACGTGTAAAACTATTTATACGATTCTTAGAAGCGCCGATTCAAACGATAATCCCGACAATTATGTAATTAACATGTTTCCCGTGCCGCTCGTCGAATTCGTTGCAATAATAATTCATGAGCACAAATATATCAACATATAGTTTTATTATTACCGTGTATAACAATATTTACAGAGATGTACAGGCATCACGCACTCGGGGTAAATGCGTGCTTGGATCATACAACATGTATCAATATCAGATCTGGAATCGAATTCTTGTTTCGCCTCAGGTTTTCCAGAAATAAAAGTTCACTGCATTGTGTCATTCCTCGCTATTCCGCGTTTGCGTTAGTACCTATTTCATTTCTCTCCTCTAACATCATGAATATTAATCGAAGATGAGTAATTCTAATGCACGTACACTCCCTGATGATGCATGGAACAAATTAGCGTTATCGGTGGCTGGTATTTCTTTCTCACAGTAGCCAGAAACGTTTTCTTCGTTGAAAAGTCTTATAAAAGTTCAAATAAGTAATTACAAATACATTGTAAAAATGCTCTTCCGTTTATCGTTCGATAAGGAATGTTATACACTGAAATTGTTAACCTTCTCGACGTATATGGACACAACAGGAAAATATTCAAACAAGTCGTGATAGTCGTTTGCACGTGACGCACGTTTTACGTTTGCAAAATAAGCTCTGTGAGGTATTGACGTGAAAAAGAACTCGAGTAAGTGGACATTGTTCGTAACAAGTCTATCGTTAACTCAATATCACAATTCGCTTTTAACTCTTCTCTCGGAGGCGTTCTTCTTCTCGAGATAATCCTGCGTGCCATTCAATTTCCTATCTAATTCAAGTGTCCTAATGTTCATATAATACGTCCTGTACTTCTTCCTGATAAGTTTCACTTTCTTTTTATCCGCTCGAAGGTCAACAGTGGAACCGAGTATTAAATGTACATCTTTAATATGCGCCAATTTCAACAAAATGATTTTCCTCCTATTACTGGCGCTCGTTCTACCTAACAGGCCAATATGCCTGATCAGCTTTCGATAATCTCGGAGCAGTTGCCGAATGATATCTAGACACAGCCAACGGGTTCGTGCGATGCATGTGTCCGGGGCCTCCCCAGCCCCGGACTGACAAATATTTACAAGCGCCTCGACGTGCGAGTCTCCATCCAGATTCGCTAAAATGAAATTGACGAGGTTCGGTATGGTGACCGGCAGAGAAAACGGATACACCGTGCTATCCTCCTTGCTGGAAACAATAACGATAAGAAAACTGTTATAGAACGCGCGTCGTTATTAGAATTCAATCTCTAATTACCTTTTGGCAGGGAGGAATAGAATAGATGGGAATCGATTCATATTATATTCCCATGGCAAATCATTGTTATCACCGTCTACTCTTACGAACGAGAGGTGATCCATTTCGCGGAAATAATGAGCCACTGTTAAGTATACATAAAATATCGCGCTACAAAATGCACAATAAGGAGAGTGGTACATCACAACCACATCCTGAAAAGACAATTGTTACAGTTAATATATTGCTTGTTAATTACTTGCCATTATCATGTTTCAGTCTTTTTCTACCAATTTACCTTTGTTGGATCTAAGATAGCATCCAAGAAGGTCTCAGTAGTTAATTCCGGTATGCAGACGCTTTGTACATCGTTCGGCTTACAATCGACTTTAGTTTTAAACTTCTGAACGAAACGCCTTGAATTGTTGGAACGCAACGTGCGTTGTAGAAAACCGAGTGTATAATTATTTATAAATTGTACAAGTGTATATTTATTAAAATCTTCCTGCATGACGTACTGACTCTCACGCTGAAAAAATTTCATTAATCCATGGAATTATTGTACATAGAATGTACACAGAAGTATATAGTGACTTCTATTAATACTCGGACATAGACTTGAAATAGAATAACTTTTTTTATATTCAATTAAACAACTTCATTTTCCTCTTGATGTTAGAAGGCCTTGTTTACATAAAATGTAACAAACATTGCNGATACAGTTTATGTTAAATAAAAATTCATTAAATTTTCGAATTCTGGAATGATGAATTTGGACCGCTGCCATGTCCGTGAATTTTTCTCTGATTTTGCAAATTGCAATGGATGAAATATTTTGAAAAAAATTAGAATATTTAACATTTTCTTCAAAGGTTCAGAATTTTTTTTTCATCCATAATTTATAATCGTTGACAATTTTAAGAAGGCGTATATCTCGAATTACGATTTTTTGGGATTTCATTTCTGCAATCCAAGACGATGGAAATGAATAAAAAAATTCAGAGCAGCTTACGTGAAAAATTTTTCAAATCGATAGGTTGATTATTTATATCAAATAAAAATTCATGAAGTTCGTAAATTTCCAAATATTGAAGGAATCCATTAGAATGCGAATTCTCAATTTTTTTCTTGGATTCTAATGAACGGAAATTGATAAAAGAAGTCAGAGATATACTTCNAAGAAAAAGGCATGATTCTTACATTTGTTTAAGCATGTAAAGTTTTTGCATTCTTGATTTTTTTGTGAAGTATGTAAAGTTTATGTATACTTCAATCATGAATCTATTTTGTATTTATGTTTATTCTAAGTTATTTCTGTATTCTGTATTTCTTTTATTGTCTTCTAAGTACTTATTATTGATGAAATATGTTTTTGATATAATTTATTATTATAGTACAACATTTTGAGATTCTGGCATTATTTTTTCTTTAGTTTTTTCTCAGTTTAATGTGGTTTTACGTCAGTGAATGCTATAAGAATACACGTTAATTTCAAATTTATATATCTCAAATTGCACGTGATTTTAATATAACACTTATCTACTTCTACAAATTCAAATGTGCATCATTATTTTAGCTCATAGCCAGAATACTCTTCATTTTTAATTGATATGAAAACGAGCTTCCCAATTCATTACAAACTTTGAATACGAGATAAATTTAATAATATCTATTAATTTTAAACATTATTTAACATTTATTAATTTCTATCTTTAATATGGGAGTAAGCAGTTTTTTTTATGTGTAATTATTATATACAATTAATGTGTAACGAAGAAGTTAAAGAAATTGTTATTCATTGAAGTTTCGAATGAAAATGAAAATGATGTGATTTCTAACTTTTTCTTTTGGATCTCCAATAAAAATTGGACGTATCCTGTTTGTAAATCAAATTATGTTATATTATACGAAGTGTTATTTGAATATTATATTGTCTAATATAAAGAGTTTCGTAAAAATCGGTTGATATAGCAGTTATCAGCTACAAACAATAAACAATTAAGTAAATTTCAGGTTTTCACGACTTTCGACTGTAACTGACGAGGAAAGACTTTGAACAGGTAAACTACAGATTGTAATAAAATTTACAGACCTCAAAAAAATTAGATACGTATCCTTTTTAGCTGCAGTAACTCAAATTTAAAGACTGAACCCACTCTCCAAAATTAATTGCTAATAATAGTTTTTTTTAAATAATTTGACTTTTTCTCATTAACTTTTAGTATTATCTGTCGGAAGNTTTCGACTGTAACTGACGAGGAAAGACTTTGAACAGGTAAACTACAGATTTTAATAAAATTGACAGACCTCAAAAAAATTAGATACGTATCCTTTGTAAGCTGCAGTAACTCAAATTTAAAGACTGAACCCACTCTCCAAAATTAATTGCTAATAATAGTTTTTTTTTTAAATAATTTGACTTTTTCTCATTAACTTTTAGTATTATCTGTCGGAAAATTAATAAGTATTATCTATGAAAACATCAAGAACTATGTAACTTTTGTATAAAAAGTAGATGTATCCTTTGAATTATGATTTCCCATTTTGTTCAATGAATTTTTTGTGTTTCACATCGTTTTCGAGGTAACATTTCAGGGTAACATTTTTAATATTAGTCCAAGCAATATACTTTTTCATGGAATACTAACAGACTTAATTGTTGCTATGTAAGGTGTAAAATTTTTACAACACATTAAAACATATAAAATGTTGTATAAAACATGTAAAATTTCAAAACAAATATGTAAAAATAGTTTCCTTGTTACATATAAATAAACCATTTAGAACGAAATTACGTCGATAAGAGGTTTCGAAGATTTATAAAAGATAGATAATAATAAACGCCTGGCGACCCCTGCAGTAAATTAACCTTTCTAGCGTCCTGCAGAAAATTAAGTTTAGTCTAATATTAAAAAAGTAATTCTGTTTTGAAATCTATCTGAATATTAATGAGAATTACTGTATACAAGACAAAAAAGATTCGTATTGTCTTTGNAAACAAATATGTAAAAATAGTTTCCTTGTTACATATAAATAAACCATTTAAAATGAAATTACGTCGATAAGAGGTTTCGAAGATTTATAAAAGATAGATAATAATAAACGCCTGACGACCCCTGCAGTAAATTAACCTTTCTAGCGTCCTGCAGAAAATTAAGATTAGTCTAATATTAAAAAAGTAATTCTGTTTTGAAATCTATCTGAATATTAATGAGAATTACTGTATACAAGAAAAAAAATAAGATTCGTATTGTCTTTTTATATAAGAAATTTCTATCAAGATTTCATTTTAAATGGAATTTTAATGGAATTAAAAATGAATTCTTATCTATATTTACTCTTCTTACATTCCAAAGAAATTTAAATAGTTCACTCCAATATTGTAAACGATATTACATTTTTAAATATGTCCAAGTATTAATGATAACCGTTACATATAAGATATAACTAATTGTAAGATAGAAAGACTTACAGCAACGTCTAATATAACAACGGCAGTCTTGTCCTTATTCTTCAATATGTCTATACCAAGAGCTTCTGCGAAGTGAAAATAATGCAGACTATCGATCGCAATTAGAGCCAGCGTTTTGTTAACCTTGCAGACCGATCTCGTGATATTCGTAAATGGATGTTCGGAATCGTCACGCGGGAATATAGGCTTGTGATACTTATTCCCGATCATCCACCTCTTACAGTCTAGTCTTAACTTTCCCCTTTTCACTGCGTCCGAGGACCTCGCGTCCTCCTCGTTCACAGCGGGTATCGACGTTTTGTATTTTTGACTCTTAGACTTAAATCCGTGTTGATATTTTAGCGCCGCGTCGTCTCGATTGCAACACAGTTCATACTTTTCGTACTGGACAGAATCCACGGTAGAAAGTTTAAAGACATCTGAACTGCAGACGCGATCGAATTTATTAGAATTAAGCTTACAAATTGACGTATCGGGCCTCTCCGGGCTTGTTTTGCACAGGGAGCATTTGTTCATAACGATGTTCGCGCAGCAGCTATCGTTGATCCACCTCTGCATCGAGATATTAATCTGCGATTCGCTCATCTCGTTCTTATTCTCTTTCAAGAGCTTCGCGCACGATTTGTTTCGTTCAGAATGTCTTGGGATAGCTGTGCGCCGTTTAACACTGAGCCGTTCAATTATGTCTTTAGTCGACGCATTCTCCGCGCAATTATAATACTCTAATCCGACTTCTCTCATCTGTAAAGCAAATAATCAAGAAGTAAATACAAGTATTGTATTGGATTGTTCAGAAAGTTCGCGCCAATTTTTAGTACATGGATTAGGGTAGGACTGAGTACATCAGAATTATGTAAATTTTCTATAAATATTGGTACGAACTTTCCAAACAACCTAATATTATTGAGTAGCAAAGAATAAGTTTCGTGACATGTTTTTAATAGTAAATACCAAATCGCGGAAAGATAAAGACGAAGAAACCATAAGGAATAGAAAAATATGACAAAAATCATGTCTTTGTTAATTACTGAGAGTTTATTTTATTATATTTAAAGCAGAGTTTAGAGAGCCAGAGTACGCAGAATGTATCTCGTTTGTCTTTTAATGTATGAAAAATGTTTCGTGATGCAACAAAACAGGAGGGATTGACCTGAAGTGCAGGACTGATTCATGACCTCCTGGTTTGTTTCCGTATTGGAACGAA
>SMSR01013778.1:0-12919 GCA_019453355.1 Ceratina japonica | reverse complement strand
TTAGAAATTTCTCTATAATCTTTAATTGAAGCTCAGAATAAAGTTTCCAATTCGTATTACATAATTTGTTTTCTTGGGCGAAAGTTATTTTAGTTTCTAACAATGGTTGCGAAATTCCGAGGTTCGCAGTGAAATTTGACGACGTGCTCTCGTTTGTTTCAGCAGCATCGGGCAGCGCGTCCGGATCGCCGCGACAGGACTCTCGCCGCGCCCAGTACACATGTAAGTACAAGCATCTCTTGCTCGGCTCGTGTCTGACCCGAACGCGGCAGAAGAAACCCGGTGAAACCCGGCGAATCCTGACACGCGTACAGTATATACGATGAGCCTTTAACCCTCTACTGGCCGACGACGTTTCCCCGATACGTTGACCTATACTACTTTCCACAAAAATTCCACGGTCCGTCTCATTAATGAAAAAGTACAAATCATTCCACCTGCAGTTATTACGACTTTTATGAAAAAGATTTAATGATGTCAATTGATCAGATGAGTAGAAATTGATATTGTGATAAAACAATATTGAAATTGGAAAAATATGTGGAGTCCTCTTCGCTTGAATAGCCTCTGGTAAAAAAATGTGGATTTTTATTTCAAAGAAAAGTATTGTGGTAAATATTGTTATTTATTAATTGAATTTATTTAGAATATTGAATTAGTATACTGAGTTGCATATTTGGAAAATATATAAAGAAGATTTCAGAAGAATACCCTAAAGTTGATGCTTCAGATTCTTGATGATCAGTGAAGAAATATTTACAAGTCTATATATAATAATTTTACATATCTATGGTACTTTATTTATATTATACTTTGTTGTAAACAATAATTTTGAGAAATTCGAGGCTATTTAAGTGAATATATATATAAAACAATATTTAAGAGTTAGAAATTCTTGAAGTCTGGTAGATTGGACTTGGAGTTAGCCAGCGCATATAGGGACATCTGGTCAGCATAGAGGGTTGAAAAAATCAATCGTATTCGAGCAATTTTTTTTATCTGCCGGCCGTTCGCCGTTGAAACGGTTCGGAAAGTCCATTTCGCGAGGCCTGTGAACCCCGTGTATGCGTATCGGGCGTCCATGCATCGTCATTGAATTCCGGTCAGCACACAGAAGGTTGATTCTATGCCACCGTGCGGCGGCGTTCTCCGTGTGTGCGCCGCAATCGGCGGGTCGTGGGGCGAGCGAGCGCGCACTCGCGCGCGCGCGCGTGCTGCGCTCGCGTCTATATCGGGATTTTTGTAGCGGTTTATCATTTTTGTGCTTGCCCCCCCTTTTGCCACCCCACCATGGTTTATTTAAAGTGTCACGAGAAGGCGAAGGCGTACACGGCGCATGCGCTCGCCGCGAGCCGCCCGATGTTGGCCAACAGGCTGTTACGGGCCTTGCACCGGCCGTGTTGCCAAACCGCCTTTCGTTGTGTGGGTGCCACACCACGTTTCCACGCGAAAACTCTATGTACATCGGCTCCCGTGCACGTGTGCACGCGCCACTGTGACGTGTCGGTGCGAGAGCGAGCGAGCGCGCGCGCGCGCGCGCGTAACGCCATTTCCCGTCGCGGTGCCAATCAGTGACCGAACTCTGCAAACCGGTGCATCCGAGAATGCACGCGGATTTTCATTATCCTCTTACTCCTGCTCCGTTTCTTCTCTGCCCCTGATCCTCCTTAAGTCTTGATACAACAGCACTTTCGGTAGATTATTTTACTTATTTGGAAGTTTCATTGAAATTCCCTGGTAGTCTATCATTGCCAAGGGGTTTGATTGATACTCAGGCTCTTTTGGGGTTCAGGGAATGGTTCCTAACGAGGGAATCTTATCTAAAGTTAACATAGACGTAAGACATGTATTTGACCAAGTACAACGAGATACAGTGATTTTCGATTCGTTCCTAATTATGTTAACTTTTTCTGAGAGGACAAGACTGGAAGATCCTGGTTAGATACCTCATTTTTTATCTGTTTTTATTACGAGGCAAGAATACAAGGAATGCAGATTTATTGATGATTGAATAGAGGTTTTTTTATTTGTACGTACACTGGTATTTATTTTATTGTACATTTTATTGTTCATTTTATTATTTGTTTTATTATTTGAACACGTACGGTTTATATTTTTAACTTTTACTTATATTTGATTACAAAATAAAATTAAACGAGAAATTGCCTCTTAAAATGTAGCTTAAAGTTGTTTTGATTTAAAAATCTCAAAATTGTGTTAAAGGATGCCAGATCGAGCACTGAAAAACGAGGTATTGATTTATTAATATCTCTTCGGGTGTTATTTTCTTAGATCGAAGTTGACAGTAAAAAACTGGTCGAGAATCATTGTCCTAGGCTGTACGTGACAGACATTAAACTAGCAATTTACCGATAAAATTATACAAAGAATTTCAGCTCGGTAATTACAATTTAAGATACTTTCCAATATTCTTCAAACGACATAGTAAAAGGTTGCTGTAGATCGGAGAAAATCAAGCTCTTTTTTCTTCTGTACACCTCAAGCGAACTTTCTATTACCTTCGTGCAGATTTTTGTTCTGCTAGATATTAAGTACTTCACGAATTGTCCGATTTCTAATGTTTTACGTTTTACATAAGATTCTTCAAGATAATGACTGAAACAGACAAAATATTCTAATTAAAAATTACTTCTTTCTCTATCAGTACTTCACGAAAATCTCAGTTTTTAAATTATCTATTAAATCATTCTATTAATTCATTTCTTACATGATAGAAATTTTTACATCAAATTTTCGCAAAGAGTATACACAGGAATTAATGTAAGGCAATTTCTCATGCAATTATCATTCCTTTTTTCAATCGAAAAGAAAATACCTTTGAATCTGAAATGCTAAAAAGTTTCGGTAGTTCCAATTGCACTTTCCCACAGGCATATTAATTTCCCAAAGCACTGGAGTTCGCGTAGAGCCGATCTATCCCAGGACAGGCTAAACAGCATTGTCCACGATCAAGGAAGGAACGTATTCATCGAAGGTAACGGGATCCGCCGTTTTCCCAGATACTTGAGTCGCGGTTACGTTTTCGCTGGCTGCCCGTTACGTTCGTTTCATTCGAATGCGAGCGCGCCGCTCTATTCAAATCGGACACAAAGCTGGCACGAGCTCTAAAAGAACGCGATGCCGATCACCCGCGAGTCGCATCAAAGATGTACTGTTACCATCTTCATAACAGGAAATTAAACCATTCATTGCTAATCCCCCTGTCAAAAATTATAATCTATCAAATCTACGAGTTGACAATTGGATTTTAAGTATGTATAGACTCTGTACGATAATTGAACGTGACAGTCATAATAATTGTCTGATTTGACGAATATTTTAAGAATATTATAATTCCATTTACTATAATTTTAAAGAATTCCCACATAGCGAATATTTTATTATAATAATTTTGAAGACTTGTTTAATATCGTTTCTCTGTTGACATAATGGGAGTGACGAGAGTCATCGTAATTATTCCTGAATGAATTGATATGAGCGATCCTGCGTTCTGGGTTTGATCCAGGATGATAAAATTGTGAAGTTCGGTAATTAGCGTGAAAAGTAACTAGTGCGCTTAATAACAGAGCCGGTACGTGTTTTTGATCCTGTATCGCTGCCGATCGGTAAACGGTGGCCGAACCATGAATTATTCATCGGGACGTATTAATTCGAACGCGTCACGCCGATCGAGAGCTGTTTCATCGGCGAATTAACACGCCTATCGATCTCGATCCGGTGATACCCGATCCGTTTAATGACCACCGGCCTCTCTGATAAACGCATCTTTCCGATTAGAATCGATAACGGTCCGCGACGATAACCGGCTATGTTTCCTCAATCGGGCTACTTTTCGATACCAACTTCCACCAATCAGCCAGCCATAACATACAATTAAGACAATAATTAAATTAATTTCGTACTTGCATTGATATATGCATAGGAAATTTGCTCAAACGAGCTTGTTTTCGATACCATCTTCATAAATCAACATGTTCTAGCATAAAATTAAAACAATAATTAAATTGATTTTCTCGAAAATTAGATTTAGGACTATATTTTTGGATTTTTCTATGACAGAAGGACAAGTCAAATAATGCGTTTTACTAGACAACGTCTGACGTCAACTGTTTATTTCAAGAAACTGGTTCATAATTTTCAGGCAATAAATCGGTGCGTATTTAGAATCGACTCGTTTGCACATAATTGAGACACTCGGAAGGACATAATCCAATCACTAGACCCAATCATCTCGGCTCCCTGATAATCGCCAATGAAAATCGGGTAGTTGTCTCCTCTGGAAAGGGAAACTCGTCAATATCTTGGCAGCGTTAGTCATCGTCGATCACACTTTCGATCACGAGACAATTCTATACGTATACACGCATACACTAAAATAAACCCTCGTGCGTAGACGCGTGCGATTTTGCGTGTGGGGGTGAATATTGTTGTGTGGGGCGATGGGGGACGAACCCCTCGAACGAATTCGATTCGAGGAAGCGAGCGAGCGAGCGTCGGCGTCGAGTAATCGTGGGATAAAAATCGAGCCACCCGTTTTCTCCCCATATGCACGCGCATGTATATTTTTACCTCCCTTATGTCGCACAATACATACCACGCGGCGCACCGCGTCGGGGAATAGCGCTTGCGCCGGGACCTTATTTTCGGCGATACACACCGATTCGACCAGAACCGGAACACTCGTTTTAGCGGCAAATTTAACGCGTCTCTGCGCCACGGGCCCCTCCCCCCCTCTTATCGTTCTATCTGGATCGTATCAAGATTTTAATCGCCCGCACCAATTGAAACTTCAAGCGCTTTCAATTACACCTGATAAAATTCCTCCTCCTCAATTCTTTTCATTTACAAAGCGTTAATGATTTGATTAAATGTTTGTTTTAGTATTTTTCTCATAATATTTTGCATATTAAATTAATTAATTTCATTGAATTAGAGCATATTAAATTAGTTAATTTCATTGAATTAGAGCGTGTAATTTTTTAATTACATTGAACTTTGTTGAAACGCTCGTAAAAATGGTTCAATCAACATGGGAGAGTGATGGAATTTAAAAAAAAGAAAAATGATTTCCCGCTGCAGCCGGATTCTCGATTCGTGTCAGTGAAGACGAAACGTCGTGGCGCGACTCTCTCTCTTGTGAAAATCTATGGCAGCTTTCATACCGATTACAATGGCTTCCGTTCAGTGCTTGTCTATATCGATCGTGAAATCCAGGCGGCCGTAATGAGTGAAACATGTTTACAATCATTATTCGGATGCGTTCACCGCGCGTGTTACATGACGGGCCGCCGCGTGAAATCGCGGAACGCGCCTGGGAAACAGTCGAACATTTTTCGTACACCGGATTTCCCCCAGTTATTATCATCGTCCAATTTTTTTTTATTCCCCCGAACAATAGTAACACTGGCTTATGATAATTTCAGGAAGATTCTCAATTTGTACTTTGAGATGGTTTATATTTGAGTCTGTCCTTTGAATCAGTCATTTGTATTTTGAGATGGTTTATGTTTGAGTCTGTCCTTTGAATCATTTAATATATTCATTTGTAATCTCATTAGTCATTTGATTTAATCATTTTTTTGATATTCATGTGATTTTAATCTTATTAAATTTCCTACAAAGCAATACTGTAATTCTTATTAATAATTAACAGTAATTTAATATATTCAGTTATAATGTCATAAGTCATTTGATTTAATCCTTCCTTTGATATTTATGAGACTTTAATCGTATTACATTTTTATATTACGGTAATATAAAATGGGCTAATTGAGACTCTTTCAAGTGACTATACTAGAGATGTTTTTAACAGGGAACAGCGTGTATCAATTTCTTAACCACGATTTTTACATGCCATCCGGAAAAACTATTTCCCGGTGCTCCCTTTTTCAAATAATCGCCGGTAATGAGGAACACGTGTTAACCCCTAAATTTAGTAAGTTCGTCGAATGAGCGCGGGGCGTAGCCGGAAGGAAGGGCAAAAGAGTTGTTCGACGCGTAACAAACGACGCCGGTTGTCAATGGGAAGTGAACGGGTTTCGCCTTCAGCCTCTAAAACAAGAAGCTAGACGAGGCAATCAAGGCAACATGGTAATTTAAATAAAACAGACGAGATTAATTACTTTTCATACTTGAAATCATTTATTAATCAAAAATAAATAAATAATACAATTTTTACACTTGTCATATGTAATAATTATTTGTTTCTTTATTGTTTGAGAAAAAAACAAATAATTATTATTCGTACTTGGAATCATTTATTAATAAACGACAAATAAATGGTACAATTTTTACACTTGTCACATATAATAATTCTTTGTTCATTAATTATTTGAAAAAACGAAGGAAAGATTGTTCGATTCGATTGTTCGAAGGTTGGTTGATAGTTAGTTGATTAAATGGAGTAAAGATGAGCGTGAAAGAGTTGTTTCCACGCATTCCAAAAGCGGACGCGGCGGCGAACCGGAACCGCGAGTAGCTCCAGCGTCACCGACCGAGCATGCTATTTAAGAAACGGCGTGGAGGAGGAAGTGCGCCGGAAGTCGGGGAGGAAGGTCTCCCCGTTCAGAAACGCTGCGTCTGGTGGCCTTGCGCTATAAACGACTTTTAGAGATGAGTAAAAAAAGAAAACAAGGTGAAGAAGGGTGACGTCGGATAGGAAAGGGTGTAATCCTCGGATCCCAAATTTCGATGCGTGTGCGCGAAAGTAACTTCATTAATCGTCTCGTTAAACAGAGATTTACTCCGAAGCTTAAGCGATAACCTTTCCCTTCAAACATTAAAATAACAACCCCTCGTGTCATTTCTTTCATCCTCGTTTAAATAATTTTCTTTCCAAAATTTTTTTACTAAAATATGAGAAATAAATATATATATATATTTGTAAATCGTGGATTTAAAGTGACTTTTGAGTAAAAAATAAGACAAGGTAAAGGGAAGAAAGAAATTTGTAAAAGAAATTTGTAAATCGTGGATTTAAAGTAACTTTTGAGTAAGAAATAAGATAAGGTGAATAGAGGAAAGGGAATTTTTGAGAATAAAGGGTGACATTCTGGAATTTCAGTTAAACTTAACATATAATTGAGTTATTCAAACATTTGAACATGAGATAGTATCGAATAAAACGTGTGAGTTCATCGTACGAAAATTAATAAGTCTGATACGTCCCGTTAAGCGAGAGCAGCCGTATAACTTTCTCGGTGCTAAGTTTATGATTAGCTACTTTTGATTGAGAAATATATCACGCGCTTAATCTAATTGTAAACTAACTTATCCGGAACGAAAGTACAGGATCGACGATACGCGAAACGTTTCCTCAATTCTGTAACACTTTCGAGCGGCGCGCGTGGCTCAATTAATCCTCAAATATCATGGTAATTACTACATTTCACGTACGCGGATTATTTAAATACGCAGATACTAAAAGAGGCTTTGGAATCGTGCAGCGAATAATTGATCCCATCTCTCAGCCGCGCGATCGTCGGCAATAAAATAATTAGAACGCGGATTGGGAAAAATTCAGTTTTATAAATAAGTGCCTTTCACCCTCCGAACGTCCGTCGCGCGCCTCGCTTTGGATATTTCATATAGTTTTTTTTTTTTTTACGCCGCGTGCATTTTTATGTTTTTCTGCATGCCTGAGCATAAAATCCGCAGTTTAGTAATAATTGCTGAAGGCGCATTCTGAATTTTTCAAGCCTTACGTGCACACGTCGTCAGCCGGCTACGTAGGTGATACCGCAAACACGTCCGTCGTTCTGGCACACGTAGGGACGAGAGGACAGGAGTAGTACGTGCGATACTTGTCGCGCATGTCCGTCTTCCACGTTCCTTTCGCTAGGTGCGCAATGTGATCGATACGATTTCGTTGATCCAACGAAAAGGATCCGCACGAAGACGGCGGCGTCTCGCCTTGCTCGAGGGCGCCGCGGTATTACTCACGCTATAACTCCGTTCACAAGTTTTAACATACTTTTAAACGCTCTCACAAGATCTGACAGAGTGGCGACTAGGAATTGAAAGATTATAGCAACTCGTGGAATCATTTAATAAATCATGAATGTAGTTTCAGTTTTTGTTAAAGTATTCTTATTTGGTTGTTGGTATTCTTATAGAGTTTCATTGTGTTTTATGATGTTTAGGATTTATTATAGAGTTAGAGCCTCAAGAAGGCCTCGGAAATAACAAACACTAAGTTTTTTAGTATTTATTTATAATAATGATGTATACCAAATGCTCTTCAAAAATTTGACAAATATTCTAAATTTGTAAGTGTGAATTGAAAGATTATAGTAAATTTTTCAATCACTTAGTAAATCATGAATATAGTTCCAGCTTTCATTGACATGTTATTAATTTTAATTTGTTTGTTGATATTCTTACAAGGTTTCATTGTCTTTTATGCTATTTAGGATTTATTATAGACTTAGAGCTTAGAGCCAAAAAGGTCTCTGAAACAAACGCTTATTTCTTTACTATTTGATTATAATAGTGATACATACTAAATGCTCTTCACAAATTTGACAAACATTCTAAATTAGTAATTATGAATTGGAAGATTATAGTAATAAAATTATTTAATAAATCATGAATATAGTTCTAACTTTCATTAAAATATTATCAATTTTCATTTGTTCATTGATATTCTTACAACGTTTCATTATTTTTTAATTATTATTATAGACAGAGAGCCAAAAAGGTTTCTGAAATGACAAAGGCTAATTTTTTAATCTCTCATTATAGTAATAGTATACACGAACATGCTGTGGTCAGTCAAGCCTTATTAGGACAGGTGTCATAGGTGCACTTTCACAGATGTCGCGAATCCTCAGGTAGTAAAATGAGTTTACGAAGGCTGAAACTTCACATACAGGCTACACATATATTATACATATATTTATATACATAATACAATAAAAAATTATGGTAGCCAGTCAGACTTACATAAGGCTGTAAATGTCAATGAAACCTCAAGTATGAACAACAAATACAACTAAATAATATAAATCCAAATAAATAATAATAAATAGGAATACAAATAACCAATAGAGACAAATAATAATAATTACAATTAAATAGTAATTCTCTCTCTCTCATTCTTTCTTTCTATTGTATGAAAGTCATATACATAATACAATTTCGAATCATATCCTCCAATTTTATTATTGATTATAAAGCCTGGAGGCCATAAGCGAGGGTGTACTTCTAACACACCATTCTCTCCCTTGCGAGACGCACGAGTTGCAGCGCGATAGGTAGCCATTCTTTTCCGTCATGCAAATGTAATCGATGATACCGCATTAAATTTACGTAAGATTTCAATGAAATTTACCAGAGTCGGCTTACGTAAACGATGAACGTTGTTTGCCAATCTAATTACCGTTCGCAGCGGCGAACTCTCACTGTTCGTCTTGGAAGAACGGATCAGCGAGAGGCGGCCCGCGTCTAAGTAACTAAGTAAGTAAGTAAGCGCGCGGGAAAATTCATCGAAATTGCGGGGAAACAGTTTCGAGCGTCGGCGGTCCGCGCCCGGGGAAAGCGTCAGGATTGAAGCGGTGAAATTAGGCGCGCGGGCCGAGTTTTAAAATCCCTCTCAGGAATTACTTAAACCCATTTCGGAAGCCGGGGTTATTCGGCGCCAGTTTTAAAAGGGTACTCGGTGTCGCGCGATTATTTCAGTGAAAGGAGTCACTTAGTCGGTTCAGGTTAATAAAAGAGGAGCGACTTTTACGCGGCCACTCGCATCCCATTTTTTCCCCTGCCGTCGACCTCACATACTCGCGGCTGCATTATTAAAATCCTTCGAGGCGTCGTTCTCATTCTATTTTATATAAACAAATCTCGGCGCGCACGATCTACCGTCGATTCCTTTCCCACGGCGCGCGGTATCGGACGCGTTTAATCGACGGAAATAAAAAGAGTCGCGGAATCACGGAGCTACGGGGCTTCGGCGGACGTGTACGTTCGGGCACGAGTACGCCGTTTCCATCCGGGTAATGCTAATCGAGCACGTAGAGCGGAGAGGGCCGGCGCGCCGCTCGGCGTATTATGGTTCGCGCGGAAAAATAATAGGCCGAGCAGGTCACTATGGCGACATTATCCCGTTAGGCTTGAAAGTATATTTTCTACTTGTCGTGGCAATGACTGCCGCCTCGGTGCGGCTCTCCCCGCAGGACGACGGCGGCGGTAACGTCGGACGGCAGCCGTCCCCGACGTTACCGCTTCTCGCCACCTGAGCCTTATTCGGTTAACGACTGACGGCCACACGCGTAAACGTACCTGTTACACGCGCGTAAGCCGAGATCCGGCGGCGACGTTAATAAATGATATTTTCGAGGGATCTTCGCGCGTGCTCCAATAACAGCTAACGGGACCGACATTTTCCTCGGAACTATCGCCGATTCCGCATCAAATATTTATCCCTCCTGTTCTACGTCTCGTCCGAACGCACTCTCGGTGGCTACCGCGCACTGTAGATTATATACCGAGACAAGGAGCGCGTGTGGCTCGAAAATAAAATCGATCCGAACGGCTGGACTTTGTTATCGTCCGGGTCCATTCGGGTTCACGCGGTTGCAACACGCTTTGTACGTACTTGAAGCTATATTTAAATTACTTTCCAAAAAGTTCTCCCCCGTGACCTAGTGAGACCGGCCGTTCTCCGGTGTTATTCCAAGTACCCGCGTATAAGTAACGAATAAGTTCGCATTGGCGAACACTTTTAAAATAGTTGGAACACGTTTGTCAACCTCGCTCGCGCCCGGCCTCCTCCTCCGCCTCCTTCGTCGGCGCCCAGCTTTTCCTTAAGTCTTTCTCTGTTAACGAGAAGTGCGAACACTCCGGAGGCATTCGGTACCGATATTGCACGTTCCGAGATAGATTCCGATTAGACATTCCATTCTCGCAGACGAATGCCTGTCCCCCCAAGAGATGATAGCAAAACAATCCCGTACCGTGAAATTCACCGCTACGTCCGCGTAATAGTAGACGTCCGAACATCTGCCCGATACCCTAATTTCTTTAAATAGTCCGTCTATCATTTTCTATTCCTGACACGATCTTAAAAATAAGTTTAATACCGAGCGACGTTACCGGTTTCAAAGTTCCAAGGACAAACGTTTTTTGCGAACGTCCACTACTTCGTGTTTCTTACCAAACAAATCTAGAAGGATTGGTCTATCGTGCACCGTTTAGAAAATGCATGGTTTTCGAGAAATTACGTTTGTTTATCGGAAGTGTAGGAGACAGTTCTGTAGATTGTTGCTGGATAAAAGGATTTGCGTTCATTACTTGATTCTTATAGTAATTCTTATCAAACAAATCCGGAAGCAGGATCGATCTATCACGTAACGTTTAGAAAGTAGCGATTTTTATGAAAATACAAGATTTTCGATAAATTACGTTTCTTTATCGGAAATGTAGAAGATAATTCTGTGGATTCTCGCTGGATAAAAGGATTTTCCACCATTACTTGATTTTCATAGTGGTTTTCATAAAATAAATGCAGAAGCAGAGTCAGTCTATAACGTGCGGTTTAGAAAATCGCAATTTTTGTAAAAATGCATGATTTTTCAGAAATATTTCAGGATTTCTTTATTAGAAATGCAGAATCCAATATCGGATATAGATAATAAATTTCTACTACATAAAAGGATTTTCGCAAAAATTCTCTCATTGTTGCACTCGCAATAGGCTTGCAAAATTGCCAACATTTTGCACAGTGTTTTATTAACGTAGTATCTAGTAATCATTAAAATTTCCGTGTTTTTATGTAAGAGTTCATGCAACCTTCGGACGCGTTCGCGGCGAGTTCTGCAAATGCATAAAACCTGTGCACGTATGAAAGCAGCAAAACAAAAACAGGTATATCGTCATAATTCGCGGAGCATAATTAAGCAAAAAACGTTATATCAGGATTATAAACGGGTTCTCCAATCGCTTTCGCGCTTCCTCTACGAACTTCTTTGCACCTCCTCATCTCGCGGCGCGCGCCGTGAAAACCCACGGCGACGCGTGTTCGCCGCGGTTCTCCTTTCGACGCCAAGCCGAGCCGAGCGGACGCGCCGCGGGTTCGCGCGCGTTTTTACGCTGTTTACCACGGCTTCTGCTATTCTGAGACGCGTTGTGTATGAACGGAGTACAACCGTACGGTCCCGGATTTTTTCGAGCATTCTTACCGCGTGTCGTGNGGATTTTCGCAAAAATTCTCTCATTGTTGCACTCGCAATAGGCTTGCAAAATTGCCAACATTTTGCACAGTGTTTTATTAACGTAATATCTAGTAATCATTAAAATTTCCGTGTTTTTATGTAAGAGTTCATGCAACCTTCGGACGCGTTCGCGGCGAGTTCTGCAAATGCATAAAACCTGGGCACGTATGAAAGCAGCAAAACAAAAACAGGTATATCGTCATAATTCGCGGAGCATAATTAAGCAAAAAACGTTATATCAGGATTATAAACGGGTTCTCCAATCGCTTTCGCGCTTCCTCTACGAACTTCTTTGCACCTCCTCATCTCGCGGCGCGCGCCGTGAAAACCCACGGCGACGCGTGTTCGCCGCGGTTCTCCTTTCGACGCCAAGCCGAGCCGAGCGGACGCGCCGCGGGTTCGCGCGCGTTTTTACGCTGTTTACCACGGCTTCTGCTATTCTGAGACGCGTTGTGTATGAACGGAGTACAACCGTACGGTCCCGGATTTTTTCGAGCATTCTTACCGCGTGTCGTGACGCCTTTTATCGTCCGGATTATTTTCAGCGCGTCGCGCCGCGTAAAAAAAAATGCCGACCGTTTTATAAGCGAAATTAACGAGAAAGATCCGTCGGTGGTATCCTCGTCTCTTTGTATGAAACGAAATTTCCCTTTTTCGTACGTCAACGGAGATTACAATTTACAATCTCA
>SMSR01013777.1:0-15568 GCA_019453355.1 Ceratina japonica | reverse complement strand
AGTTGAAAGGTCAAGGTATCAAAACAAAATTTGGTTTAATGTTTAGTTTAAGGTTTATTTTAAGTCTTGTTATCAATTACTCAGTGGGATTATANGTGTTAGAAAGTCAAACAGAGATCGTGTAGTTTCTATGCCGCGGATTTTCAGTAATTTTATGACAGAGGGAGATTATTCTAAACAAAATAAGGACTAAAACGCCCTGGAACACCCTCAAACTAATTGTAAGAATTAGAATGAATTTTATCTTGATTTTTTGAGAAGTAAAGATTTAAGACCTATATTTTCCACTAGTTTTACCTGGTTATCAATAAAAGAGTAAAAAACGTCAAAAATTGTGTGATGTTAAAAAAACCATGTAAATATCCAAGCCTGGTAAGTTTTACTATTCATGAAGTTAAGCACGAAATTAAAAATCACCATTTCGCGTTTACTTTCGTGACTAGCGAAGATTTCTCATGATGTAAAAAACAGAATAGATATTTAGATGGACTTCTTTAGTTTACACTCTGTCTTAAATTTAAAAAAATTCTCTGAAATATTCCAATGACAGATAACACTGTACAACACAATATTTCTTTCCTAACATCCACCACGTGGTTCTTATAGAATTTCTCATGCAGAAGAGCTGCAATTAATACCNGACGGACAGAAAGGGACCGAATCGAAACACCTACACCACCGGCAAACCTCGTTTCATTTAAATGAAAATTAGATACCCTATCATCGATTTACCCTCTCAGAGAACTCGCGAGCATTTTTTGTTACACTTGTCGCATTGCACGAGTCCTTTGCGAATTATGACATAAAAAAATATTTAATTCAATCAGAAACATGTAAATCGTTTTTGATGAAAGATTTTTTTCTTATTACTTCTTGAGATGATAAAAGATGAGGTCTTCTGTGATGAGAAATAGGGGTGGAACTATCAGTTGCGTGAAATGATGTGACGAATTCGACGGGACGCGGAAATGGAAATGAAAAAGTGGAGCATCGCGACGATCGAAGATATTTTGAGAACCTGGATAGAAGTTCGGTGGATTCGCGGGAGGAGCAGAGGGAAATGGGCAAAGATGGAAGCCGAGGTGTCCTCTCGAGTGTTTTCGCAAGCCCGGAGTCGAACCCTTGGAAAAACAGACGCCAAATTGAATCCCACGTCTATAAGAACGTGATGTCTCTCCCTTATCTATATAACTCTACCACTCGAGCATTTTCCTTCGTGGTTCCTCGAGTTTCTTCGTCCACGGATTACACGTCTCTCTGTATTCCTCAATTCCGGGCACCGTCGCGACTTCGCCAGACGAGATTGAACGAAATACAATTTCAGTTCTATTCGAAATATTCTAATGAAACGTGGAAGAGTTAAAATTAACCCTTTTACTAAAAAATAGAATGCAGATACAATAATAATAACGTGCAGATAGCAAAACGATAAAGCAAACACAACGAAATGCAAGGTACTAAAAAAAATTCACCTAAATATCTCTTCTGTTTTTTCTGTTATAAAAGAGCTTCATAGAATGATACAAATACAAATGTTTTAGAATGAGGAATATCCTGAAACAAAAATTATTTGTTGGCTCATTTGTTTCGACCTTTTCGAATTTATCGGCATTTTTTATGTAAAACATGTATTCTGTTTCCTATTGCACTGCGTAATGGATGGGCAAATAAAAAATCTATGAAATCTGATACACGAGAGAGTGTGATAAGACAGAATATCAGTTTCGCCCATTTAATTGGCTAAACGTTTCGATTTACACCATCTGATTCTACGTCTTTAGTTGAAAGGTCAAGGTATCAAAACAAAATTTTGGTTTAATGTTTAGTTTAAGGTTTATTTTAAGTCTTGTTATCAATTACTCAGTGGGATTATGCTGAGATTTAATAAAACAAGTGTTAAAAAGTCAAACAGAGATCGTGTAGTTTCTATGCCGCGGATTTTCAGTAATTTTATGACAGAGGGAGATTATTCTAAACAAAATAAGGACTAAAACGCCCTGGAATACCCTCAAACTAATTGTATGAATTAGAATGAATTTTATCTCGATTTTTTGAGAAGTAAAGATTTAAGACCTATATTTTCCACTAGTTTTACCTGGTTATCAATAAAAGAGTAAAAAACGTCAAAAATTGTGTGATGTTAAAAAAACCATGTAAATATCCAAGCCTGGTAAGTTTTACTATTCATGAAGTTAAGCACGAAATTAAAAATCACCATTTCGCGTTTACTTTCGTGACTAGCGAAGATTTCTCATGATGTAAAAAGCAGAATAGATATTTAGCTTACACTCTGTCTTAAATTTTTAAAAACTGTCTGAAATATATTCCAATGACAGATAACACTGTACAACACAAAATTTCTTTTATAACATCCACTACGTGGTTCTTATACAATTTCTCAGCCAGAAGAGCTGGAATTAATCCCCTATCCAATACGTAATTGAAGAAAGTATATAAACATTGTAAGCATTTAGTAATTGAAGCCAAAATTATTTTTGGAGTTTCTACTACGTGATTCTTGAAGAGTTTCTCATCAAAAACGAATTTGGAAATAGGAAGGCTCTATCACGTACCATTTCCAAGAAACTGCGGTTTTGCGATCTTGGCGAAAACAAAGTATCATATGAGAACTAAGACTGCAATGAAATTCATTTTTGAATCAAAAGAGAGAGGAGACTGTTCACAATATGTTCAGATAAACCACTCTCTGCTTTCTTACTTCTTAATAGTTGTAAATAATTGTTAAAGAGAGTTTCAAATATTTTACACGTACTATTTTTGTATTTATGAAAACATCTTTCTATTCAGCAGAAATTTTATATGCAGTATTCGAATTTCTAAAGACATTTCTAATAAAGAAACCATCTACTAAAACATGACAACACAAACCTCATATTGCCCGACAATCATGCATTTTTACAAAAAAAAACTATTTCTTGAAAACTGTACATAGTATAATACATAAACATAGAGTAATTCTATTCCCGCATTTGTTTTCGGCAAAAGAAACTATAAGAATCACGTAGTAGACATTATAAAACCTAACCTAATCCTTTTCGGTCAAACCGTGTGAGCTTCGCTCTTCACGAAAGTAAACGCAAAACTAAAAATCACTGTGTCGCGAATAATTTCGGTATAAAAAAATCGATAAAAACCGCGGCACCACGTGGTCTCGTCGACCATCCGCGCGTATCACTTCCCTCAATAGTTCGCAACCCCCTCCCGTCCAAAGCCACCCTCTCGAACCTCCTTACGATCCTCTAAAAATCTCCAAACATGGAAAATAAATCCAATCACCGGTAGATCTTGACGGTCCCGAATCTCGCGCCGAGTTATGACATTTAAAAAGTGGCCGTAGACGCAAAGTGCGAAACGTCGCGTCCGTCGCGCGGCACGCTACGCGGCGCGGTAGTTAAAAATTTCGCGCGCGCTCTCACACCAGGCAAAGTGCATTACATATAACTTACACGGCTGGAGCCAGGGGCTCATTGTCCCGCTTTTGTTGCGCGCGTTGCGGGGGCGTGACTAAGGCGAACTCTCGGGCACTCGCCCGGGATCCCCGGCGACCGTTGGCCCACGGACCGGTCCGCGTTGTTCGGTCGGAAACCAGTCCGTCGGTTGGTCCGTGGTCGCGGGCGGAGTCGTTCGGTGCCCGCCGAGCCAATCGCGTCGCGGGATCGAGGGACAGGCGGCTGGGTTTTGATTTTTCGAAAAGAGAGGCGCCACGCCGCGCAGCCGTGCTCGTGGGCTCCGGACACTTGGCTCGCTCGCGAGGCCGAGGCCCCAGTGTGTTTTTACTCGGGGTTGAGTAAACTCCGGCCTGTTGTGTATCATAATACGGCGCGCCACGCGGGTTTAGGACCACTGGATCGACCACTGGATGCAACCCTCGTCACGCGCGCCTCGCCGCTCGCCTTTTTCACCGATCGCCGAGGCCCTACCGCAGGGCCAGAGGTGCCAGCCTCGACAAAACACCCGTTAAAACCGCTCGCGCGAGCGAACCGTCGTCCGCCGACGGAATTCATCATCTCCGGACTCACGATGGCACCGTACGAGTCGCTCAAAAGTTGAGTGAGCGACGTTACTCTCGGTCGCGACAGTGAAATTCGACGAACTCGGTGACAAAGTGCTATTTCCTAGTGACTGATCCATATCAGTGAGTGAAACTTATCCAAAAACTGTTAAATAAAAATACCCATTGAAAGGACCCCAAAAACGTCAAGACTGTATCGAGTTCTACGCGAAAAATCAAACAAATCCGTAAAAAAGAGTTCTAATAACAGTTTAATCAGTGATCGTATTTTGCATGTTTCATTAATTCGGTGTCAAAATGCATACGTTATTCAGCGAGCAGAACGCGTACTACAGACACGCGACGGCGGTGCCCGTTGGGATGGGAACGCCGTCGTATCCAGGGGTGGGCGCGACGCCGGGATATTACGAGCAATACCGATACGGCGGCTACGCGACGGCCGCGGGTTACCCGGTCTCCGGTATAACCCAGCAGCACATCCACCACCCGGGGAAAGACATGGTGAAACCGCCGTACTCGTACATAGCGTTAATCGCGATGGCGATACAGCACGCGCCCGACAAGAAAATCACCCTGAACGGCATCTACCAGTTCATAATGGAGCGATTCCCGTACTACCGCGAGAACAAGCAAGGCTGGCAGAATTCGATCAGGCATAACCTGAGCCTGAACGAGTGTTTCGTGAAAGTTCCGAGGGACGACAAGAAACCGGGAAAGGGTAGCTACTGGTCATTAGACCCCGACAGCTACAACATGTTCGACAACGGTTCCTACCTGAGACGGCGGAGACGGTTCAAGAAAAAGGACGCACTGAAGGAGAAAGAGGAAGCCATGAAGAGGCAAGGTTTAGTGCCGGAGAAGCAGCGTTCGCAAGAAGAAACGAAGCCCGGCAACGTGGCCATTTCACAGCCGACGGACAACTCGGTGAAAAAGTGCGGCTCGATGGAGGCTGCTCTGTGCAAGCCGAAGAGAGAGCCGGTGAACGACGCCGGGAATCACTGCATGGCGGTGCAGGCTAAGTACGGCCTTCACAGTCCGATCCAGGACACGAAGTCCGGCGTGACGACGAGCAGCGCCGTCGCTGTCGGCGGACAGAGTGTCATCCAGACGACGCTGGGTCACCAGGTGCACCAGGTACACCAGGACGCGATTCAGGACGTGTCCATGGGCCTGGATCCCACTAGTTTCAGCGTGGACGCGCTGATGACCACGCGGGAGAACAGTGCCGCGTTGATGACGAGGGACAATCAGCATCACGCGCACCACGGTCACGGGCTCCAGCATCCGCACCCTCACTCGATCATGGCCAGCAGCAGAGAGTCGATGGGCGGCGGAGTGGTATCCAGGGAGCATTTGCCGTCCGTCTGTGCGACCACGACCACCACGACCGCCGCCGTCGCGGCGATGATGGCCACCTCTGGGTACGGGCACGCTAGCACCGTGCCCAGGAGCAACGGGTCCCCGCCCGGGACCATGTACGCGCCCTACTGCACGCCCACGCCTGGTTACATAATGGATCACGCGGAATATAACTCGAGGAATCATAACAATACCGCGGGACACTCGCAGTGGTACCAGGAGGCCGCCAGCCCCGACGCTGCCGCGATTTATCAGGATACTCAGTCGCCGAGCTGTCAGCTTTACAGGTGAGGAGTCAGAGATATTGAAAACTCCGGAAAAATATTGTGCAATTAAGGAGATACAGATTAATTGAGATGTAGAATCCTGTTTGAGTTTGTAATGAAAGTAGTTGTGTACTCTTTAGAGTAGGAATGCTCTTACGTCACTTTGTAACTGCGAACTCATCGGTAGACAGCGGGTTTTGATGCATTTATGAGAAACGCTGATGTTTGAACAGGTTCAATATGCAGAAACGTAAAAAATATCAGAAATAAAGTGCAGGATGAGATATTACGATTTAAAGAGTTAGGATAATCAATGGATTTTCTAACATTTGTTAGTAAATTGAGCTTTTTCAATTGTTTGATCGATAACGAGGCAATAATATTTATTTCTCAGAGAATCAGGATAAAATTAATCTTCAACTTAAGATCCATTCTTGAGTACTTTAGTCCTTATGGTAATCAGAACGATCTCTCTTTGGTATAGAATTGCTGAAAATCCAAGGCAGAGAAGCTATGCGATTTTTGCTTGACTTTGTAATATTTGTTTTATTAAATATCGGCATAATTTCATGAAATAATTACCACTGTGCCGTAGAATTACCCTTAAACTAAACACGGTCACGCAGAAGTACTCTTGGAATAGAATTGCTGAAGATCCAAGACAGAGAAGCTATGCGATTTTTGCTTGACTTTGTAACATTTGTTTTATTAGATATAGGCATTATTTCGTTTAATAATTACCACTATGCCATAGAATGACTCTTAGATATTAAAATGAATTTCGTCTTGATTTCCTGTAAAATGAAGAAGTAGAATAAAATTGCGTAATTCCATAGTTTTAACAAAGTTCCGTCTAATCGTGCAGTTATTGGAATCTCTTAATTCCACAATCAAAATATTTGTAAATTCTTTTTAAAGTAGGAATGATTTTTTACAGTTTTTATTGTATAACAGCGGATTTTTATTGATTTGTAAAAAACATAAGTCTGCTGATGTTTGAACAGTGCATTCCATATGAAAGACATAGAAAATATCAAATTATCTGCATTTTAAACTCCTGCATAAAAATCCCCAATCTAGATATATCTCTTTCTTCAATATTTATTTATTTATTTATTTGTTTATCTGCTTATTATTATCAATATCTAAATATATTTTCTGCACGTAGAAAGTTCCAAACTTTGAATAAGACATTGAAATTCCGGAATGTAAAGATTTTTAATTAGTACAAATGAATAAAAAGCAAGTTTTATATTATGGTTTCATATATTACAATATCTAATTATTATAATGGCGTAATTTTCCAGATCGAGCCCCCCAACCCCGCTGTCGTCGAGCACAGCCCCGTCGCCGCCCCTGTACCACCGATACTACCAAGACTGCAACACCGTCAACACCAGTGGCAATCTACCGATCACGCTGCACAAGTACTGAGAATACCGACATTCAAGGCCTCACCCCCGGGGCCTTGAAGAGCACCACGCCGAACACTACGACCCGAGCCTCGTTTACGTGAAGCAGGAGTGGATCCCGTGCACGGAAGAGCTCGCCAAAGAGTGGAACTAGATAAGTCAAGTAAAAAACCCATGCCGAGGGCGTGAAAGTAACGATTTTCGGAAGAGTTCGTCTCGCAAAAACTGTAGATACTTTAATTTAATCGTTCAGGCAATAGAGGAGATCGTGGATGTACACTTAGCACGTTGTAGACGCAGCAATGAATATTAACGAATAGAAAAAGAGAGTCGCGGTCTGTCTAGGAATTAACAGAATTGACGTTACATTCTTGAACACGACAGTTTTTACAATTATCGCCGATATATTCGATCGACACATAGACCGGCATTCATAATCGTTACTTATTTTTAAGATCGCCTTAAATCCCTGTTCCTTGCATAAGATAAGGACTGGAAATATGGGATAGACAGGAATAGAAAATACTTAAGACGATTTTAAAAATAAAGAACGACTATGAATACCGGTCGTAATGTAATCAATTTTGTTATTTTTTATACAGACGGTTGTCGAGGATGCTTGCCCCGAATTACTGGAATAATTCAGTGTAACAGCGTTCGTCGAATCGAGGCTTCGATCGGTAGCCGAGCGAAACGGAGCGAACGTGTTCGTCCGTTCGTGTTTTCTATTAATGCTTACTACGATTCTGCATCGCGAACGAACGAGAACGAGTGAAAAACGGACGCAAGAAACGACAGTGATCGAACGCGAGTCCGCCGCGACGGACACTTGACATTTCCGAACCGTTATCGCGATCGACGGACACGTGTACGCCGTGTCTGCGCGTGAAGAAATTCGGTGCGCGCGTGTTCGGCTCGCGTGTGGTCGAACGATCTCTCGGGGATTGACAGTGTATATTGCCGGCCACGCAATCGTGGACCGTGAATGTGGAACCAGGGCTGAGCCGGGCGCGTTTCTTTCGCGTCGTTTTCTTTCCTCGGGCCGTGGAAAAACCGGGGAGACCGATAATTGAACAAACGCAATTGAGAACGCCTCGACGAGTACCGTTTTTTCTACGCGAGAACTTCTTCGAACTTTTTTCATCCAACTTTTTTCCCTCGCTTAATTATCGTTTAAATTGAATTCCGACGTTTCGGGCTCCGGAAGACGTTGCGTACAACTTAAAAGCGAGGGAACACCGAAATGTTTAATAAGTTTCAAAAGTTTGATCATACATTTTTTGCCGACTTACATTTGGCAAGCAAATAGTGACCGAGTATAACTCCTGATACTTTAATCACCCGAGCAGTTCGATCTTATTTAAATTAATTTTAATACTGTGTAAGATTGAAGTAATCGGAGGTGGGATAAGCGGAGATTTTTTCATCAGCTCCGATCTGATCGATCTTGCGGAGAGACGTTCATTAATGAATCGGAAGCTGATGATGTCCCGCGAAAACAGCTGTGAATATCAATGACGGTCGTCGTCATCCGAACAAACAAAGCCAGGATCTCTTCACTGACCTCTGCTAATTCGATTCGAAATTCTCCTCTCGCTTTAATACAATAGCGTTCACAACTATCTATGCAATTACCACTTTTGCGAACTTTGTTACGAGGAGGTCGAAAAAATATTTCGTTCTTATCACAATCACGATTTTGATATTCAACGCGGAACCAAAAATTTTTTAACCTAAGCTGATTTCAAAGATTGATGACGTTATCATTAATTGCAATTTTTTTGTGTAATTTGTATTAAGCAAATGGTAATTAAAAAGAACAGATTCCTTTGAAAGAAACGTGGTGATGATTTATGCCCATAATTATGAAAGTGATCTAAGTCAAAATTTATTAAAAAATGAGTTTAGCAGTTATTTCACATTAAATTCATAATGTGGGAGAGCAAGCTTTGTTACAATTGAACAGGCTGACAAAAATATTTCGCTCTTATCAATCACAATTTCAATATTCAACATGGGACAAAAAATTTTTGACCTGAGGTATTAATTATTGATGTTTTCTGATATTATCATTAACCGCAATTTTTTATACAATTCTTGCGATACATTTTTTTATATTTAATTAAAAAGAACAGATTCTTTGGAAAGAAAAGTGAAGATTTGGTGCAAGCAGAAAAAAGTAGTTCGTTCTGAAAGAAAAAACTTTTGGCCTGACATCAAAGATTGATGATGACGTTATCATTAATTGCACTTTTTCTTGTATTTCGTGTCATGGTGAAAAAAGATTAGATTCGTTAGAAAAAAAGTGGTATTTGTCGTTCCTCGATGGAAGTTTGCGAGGTTTTTCGTGTCTCGTCATTTGTGCATTTATTCGTGTAAAACGTCATTCCTTGCGGCCGATGCGCGTTTCGATGGTACGAGATTGGTCGTTCGACGAAAAAGAACCGTTGAGTTATAAGATATAATTTATTGAAAAAACGGATCATGTGAATAATTAAACTAAGGAGCGAGAGTGCGATTGCAAAACCGACTTGGAATCGTATGGTAGATAGATCTCTGCGTGTATATTATTAAAAAAAGAAGAGAGTATATATATATATAAATATAGATATATAGATTGTATAGATAAAGCTATATATGTATAAATAGACAAATCGATATTATGCGGAAACGTATTGGTATTACGGTTAAAATAATAATAATCGAAAACTTATTAAACGTAGGATGAATCGTGCGAATTACGAAACCTTACGAAATAAACGTATTGAATCACACCGAAAACAAGTGTTACATTTCTTCCGAGATTCATTTCGTATGAATTATAAAACCCTTCCACCAAATCCCGGCAATAAAACAAACTTATAAATCGACTATCGAACACGTCATACGTTTATTGATATTATAAAGAGCAGAATATTCCCGTTGCATTTCACTTCCTCTCCTATTTTTTTGATAGCTTTTATTCGGACGAGAAAACGACAGACGCGAACGACAGTGAAAATAATTTGCCCGTTCAATTAAGTCGGTCGCCGATCAAAAATTAATTCGCGAAAAATGTTTCTCATCGACGAACGCGGAGAGAAAGGAGAGACGCGCGATATTAAAAATGAAAATCAAACATTCGGATTAATAAAATGCGCAGTCGATTTTATGGCGAACGGCGTAAAAACGAGCGGGTATAAAAGCCGGGCGGAGCGTCGACGACTGCGAAGGTGAAACCCGGTTTTAAAAGCTTCAGGAAAATTTACGAACAGACGCTTCGATTCCGGCGGACGTACATATACACGCGTAAGCGCTGCATCTCACGACCCGACACTTTGTTGCTCCTCTCTCGAACAGAGATCGATCCTGATTATTTCTAGTCTCGATCTGCGAAACGTTATTTCTCCCCCGGACGCATCGGCGTGGGCGATAATGGAAAGGTAAGAATATCTTGCAACGTTCGACCGGCCCGATACGTATCTGGGTTCGCCGAGATATTTCCACGACCGAACGACACCGAGAAGGCCGCGTAACTCTCGTGGAATTTCCTTCATAGAACGCGAAATCGATCTATTATGCCAATTTGATTGGAAGCAGAAGATGTTAGGTACCGTCGAAGTAAATCAGGTTGAAGTATATCCGAGGACACGTGGAACTATCCTTATAATAGTAGTAATAATATTGATGATGATCTTTTATTTCAGTTCTGTAGCCAAGAAATGTGCACTTGATTTAAAACTATCCTAACTCGTCTCATTTTCTTTCACTCCATTCTGACGCATTCTCTCTCTCTCTGATTCCTATTTTATTGAATTACTACACGCTTACTGTTAAATTTAATTTATTCTATGTATATTATGTGTGATATAATTTATTTTTATATCTCTCATGCTACATACTATACTTTTTATAGTAAATGTCCCAATTTCCACTCACTAACTCTTTCTTCTATAATTTCATATGTAATGTTAAGCCAGTCATTAGAAACTGGAACATGAATAAAAATTAGGACATTTATTATATAACAATTACTTATTTTTTAACTTCCTCAAAAGGAAGTTATTGTGATCGCGTGAGCATCCAGATTTCCAAAAACGGGTAAGGGAGAGTCATAGGCGTCTAAAACTAAGACATATTTGTCAAACTCATCGAGGTCTGTGGTGGTGTCCGGCCGTCCGACCGGCCGCAACTTCCGTAGGAAATCTCCAGACAAATTTTTTATACTACTTTTCCCTCTTTCTCGTCTTGCGTTCTTCAGTCATTTTTTTATATTTTCATCAATCATATTCATCTTCCAATCCACACAATTCATCTGTCCATTTTCCCACAGTTAAACCTAAACCATTCTTATATAAATTTACTGTGAATAAAAAAATACATGAATTAAATCTCTCACAGTAAGAAAATATAGAATAATTCTTAGAATAACTGTTGCATTAATAGAAAAAAAAGAAGCAGAGGGATCGGTTGATTCGTTAAGGGTGGAAAGTTGCGTTGTTGCTGATTTTGGCCGGGAGGCAGGATTTAACTGCATCTGCCGAAACACGTGCTCTGGATAAAGCCGGGGTCGAGGAGCCGTGCCCACCGTGCCGCCAATCCGTTAGTTCGCCGAAAGATAGAGTATATACCTATCGACCAGTTAGCAGAATCCCTTCGAGCACGCGTCAGTCTATTGCGTTCCTCTCGCCTCGGGGGCTCTAGTTTATGGAAAAGCCGGGGTCGAGGATCTCTCGGAAGGTAAACGCGTGCCCCGTTCCAAAATACGCGATGCTTCCCTTCAGAATTCCGCTTATTACCGTACCCGCACGTTCCCGCTACCTTTTTTCGTCTAACTTCGCCTCCGAAATTTGCTTAGGAAGGGTTGCGATAAGGGCCGCTTTGAGATAAGTTTCAGCCTTTAAGTTCGTCGACTTATCTTGTGAGATTAACGAAAGGACGTAGCGGTTTTACTATGCGGCGGCGGAGGGAAGTTAAACGTATGCAAGAATGCACCAGGCAAGGCGCGAGTGAGAATTCACTTTAGCTTAGCGAGTGACGTTAGTATTTTTCAGTTAAAATCGTTTCGAAAATTGACGGCAATCGTGAATGCAAATGTGACGCCCGGCTGAATTAACGGGAAATTGGCTGGGAAGTTTATTAATTGCCTGTGACAGCCACTCTATCAAAGACGGAATCGAATTAGCGATCGACGGGTGAAAGTGACGGACGTCAGAAGTGGTATTTGCGCGGAATGTAAACTGTACGGGATGGCGGCTCGGCATTAGCCTCTAAACCGTGCAAACACACCGCCGTCGTGTTCCGTGCTCCACGGGAGGGGCAATTTTAGACCGTCGAGGGTGCAAAAGTCATCGGGCCCTCTACCCGGGTCCCTCGATCTCCACGGCAAACACTTAAAATTATCCACCCCGCGCAGTGCAAATATCCACCGTTCGAATTTTCACCTCTGACCGCGGCCCTCCAATTTTATTTACTTCCCCAGGAAAGGATTACTACTGATCTAAAATCGCATTGAGAACAATAGCTAGAAATATCGGATCCTTAAGCGAGAATAGAATCTCGTCTTTCTATTGATAAAAATAAAAAAATATATTAAGTGTGTCGAAAAGAGAAGTAAAAACGTTATAATAAAACGATAAAGTAACAGTAAAACAGTAAAATATATGTATGTATAATAAAAGAGTAGGAATTAAAATAAAAAATTCGATGTTCGGTTAATAAATATAAACACTATATAACATTTTATAATTTTTACATTAAAATTCGTCGTTTGTTTTTTGTCTTGAAGTTTGCAACATCATTTATTAATTCTGTCTTACCTATTCTTGCAATTTCTTCATATCCAATGACTGATAGTATTTCTTTTGTAACCTCTTATTATGTAAATCGAATACAGAAATCCGACTATCATGACTAGATCGATAAATTGATAGAAAAGTTCGTTTAAGTTCTCGTGTAAATATTTTTATGCAATATAATTTACATTGTCTTCTATATTACGTATTTTTTTCTCATCTCTTCTTATCCTTCTATATCGTAGCTACGTCACTGATTGAGACTTGCAATAGCTGAATGGCAAATGAACGAAGTATAAAGTTCCTGTTTTCGTTTAAACATTTTTTATGCAGTATAATCTAGATTCTCTTCTATTTTATGTACTTTTTCCTCATCTCTTCTCATCCTTCTATATCGTAGCTACGTCACTGATTGAGAATTGCAGAATGGCAGACGAGCGAAGTATAAAGCTCTAACTATAACCCAATTACACGACGAAGAAATAAACGATATGGTACAAAAATTCCGAGAGGTAGCACATTTTGTAACTGTCTACGTAATTCCGACGTCGGGACAGCTGGCGCAGGAGAAAAAACTTCGCTTTTCGGTAGGAAAGAATCTCCGTCGTAAAAACGGAAAGTTTGATGGCATCGGGGCTAGGTTCTCACGTGTGGCGTAAACATCTCGTGGACGGAAAAACCACGAGCCCGGGCCGAGGATAATTTTAATAGAAAGTGTAATATGTGGAACGCCGGTTCTCAAGCCGTCTTACGTTTTCCTCTCGCCTTTTTCCCTCCGCCCATTTTTGTCTCGTCCCGTTTCTGCCGCCGCTTCCTCCGCGTAACCAGTTGCGGCCGTATTAGCGGTTCCGTGCAATCATCAATTTCAAACAGGAGAACGAGAGAGAAAAAAAGTTTGGCCGCCGGCTTACTTAAACAAACAGTACGCTCTACGAAATGGACGGAGAGAGAAGGAGTACCGAAACGCAACGTGTAAACCCCGCTGCTTGCTCTTCTTCTTCTTCTTCGTCTCCGTTTCCGACTTACGTTTTTTTCTAAGCAACCGTGATGCACGCCGCGCGGCGAAAGCTTACGAAAACGCGTTACAGAAACCGCAACGCTCAGTTTTAAACGAAAACCGAAACGCACAATAAAATGAACGACGTTCTTTCTCTTTATCGATGAACCTTGGACGTTCGTTCTTGCAAAAAGAGGGGCCTCGCGTTTATTTACCGAGCTTTTTAACCCTGACCGTAAGCGAAAACGTATCGAAGTCAGGTCACGATTGATCTTTGTTAAACACTATCAATTCTCTGTTAAGAAAAAAATGAAAATTAAGTAACTAAAATTATAGTAATAAAAACTAATGTGGCTGAAATAATCCTCCTGAGATTTCAACCGTTTAATAAAGTTTTCTTTGGGAAAAAATCTACAAAACTGCGATAATACCACAATTAGTTCTAATTCTAAATCTAATTTTTAGTCAGAGAAATTGCTATTAAACGGAGAGCGTGGAGGTAGCCGTCGATTAAAACGTCTCGGTTAAATTTCAACGAATATATTTAACGTAAAACTCGAGGCGGTGGAAGGAAGGCAGCGACGGAGGGGGAGGTGGGGTTGGCGAGAGAACGTTGGGTAGGAGGGTTGGAAGAGAAGAACGAACGAGAGGCAGGAGATCCGCCATCGTCTGCTTGTCCAGGGGAAGACGACAGGTGCTCGTTTCCCAGAGACCCGCGGCAAAACGCGAAACTGGAATCGCTGCTCGAGTGCCGCGACCTAACCTCGACGCGTAGCCGGCTTCTATCGTCGCTCTATGTCCTTCCTCCTCTTCGCTGTTCCTCCTCTGCTCGGGAAATTTACCTATTTGTCTCGCTTTCATCAAACGCTAACAGGAAGTAGTAATGAATGATAAACCCTCTTCCGTTTAAAATGTATTTTTTAGGTCATTAGATACGTTAGAATGCAACAAATGTAGTAATGATTTCTTCTAAACAAGAAATTTCTTCGTATATTCTGTAATTTGTTCTCTTCACTGTTATTCCCCCGTTTAGCAAATCTAGTCTTGCTTTTAACAACTGCTAAGAGCNCCCTCTTCCGTTTAAAATGTATTTTTTAGGTCATTAGATACGTTAGAATGTAACAAATGTAGTAATGATTTCTTCTAAACAAGAAATTTCTTCGTATATTCTGTAATTTGTTCTCTTCACTGTTATTCCCCTGTTTAGCAAATCTAGTCTTGCTTTTAACAACTGCTAAGAGTAGAAGTAACATGATGAACCCTCTTTTGTTCAAAATATATTTTTGAAATCATTCGAAAGATTAGAATGTCACAAATATATTAATAATTGCTCCTAAACAGCAAATTTCTTCGTATATTCCATGTCATTTATTCTCTTCACTGTTAGTGTGTTTAGCACATCTACCTATTTATCTCGCTTTTAACAAATGCTAAGAAAAGAAATAGAATAATAAACTCTCTTCGGTTCAAACTATATGTTTAAAATCGTTCGAAGGGTTGGAATCTAACAAATACATTAATAATTGCTACTAAACAGGAAACTTCGTATATTCTATGTCATTTATTCTCTTCACTATTATTCCTCTGCTTGGAAAATCTACCTATTATTTCTTTCACTTTTAACAACTGATAACTATAGAACTGACATAATAAACCCTCTTTCATTTTCCATTTATTTCTAAAATCGTTCGATTCATTAAACTAGAACAAATCTATTAATAATTGCT
>SMSR01013776.1:52371-76985 GCA_019453355.1 Ceratina japonica | reverse complement strand
CGAGTTATTTTTCAGAACGGTCCAGTTTCGAGCGACCGCTGTTACGGTTCGTCCGTTCGATATCGCGCGACCACAATGCAACCCGACGATCTTCGGGGCCGGGGCTCGGTGTATCTTCGTCGACACATCGGTACACGAAGAGCGGAAGCAACGAAACCGTTCACCATGGAGCAGAGGAAACGCGAGCCTGGCACGATTTCGGTTTGGATACGTCGGTCGAGCACTTCCTGCCAGGAAGCTAAAGCCCGTCCAGCTTCGACCCTTGAAATCCACGGTTCGCCCGCCATTCTATTTACGTCATATCGGACATATCACATTGTTACAAGGGCCATCATTATTTTTGTTGAATATAAACGAATAATACCAAGAGTCTTCACGAATATATGTGGATCGCTACATTTTGCCATCTAGATTTACGTCATTATTATTGCGCGTAGCAAACAATGTTTCAGATGAAGCTGAATGGTTCAATGGGGTTCACACGATACCAAGAATATTTTTGTGTTTATATCATTTTTTTTAAAGATATGAAGGTCACCTTAATTTTTTTAAATGGAACCACCATTTTTTAAACACCTACGATGATAGTCACTTTCATTAGGAATAGTTTGTTCATTAGGAATATGTATAGTTTTTGCTCTGAATAAATTTTATGACCAAAGATCATTATTTTATCATATAAAAAATCCATCCGATTATCGGAGTTAGGAAGGATGGATTGTCAAACTCGTGAATGTCGTTCCGGAATAGCGCCGCGCAAGCAACGAAGTGGACTTGCTAATATCGTTACATAGCTCGGTATCCTGTGATCATTCTACTTGATATTTCAATTACCCACACTTCGTGCTGAGTTCTATTAACCGACGTGAGCGGCCAGGCTATTTCGACATGCCATGGGTACACACGTACGTCGAAATTAATTGGGGAATCAGCCCTGACCCGGAACCGTTCGAATTCTGCGGACGTGGCTCCGCGGCTCGAAAGACGCTGACGCAACTTCGACAGATGGAATCGAATTCACCATAGAAAAGTGACAAAGGAAAGCCAAGTTGTTGCACGAGTCTTCAGAACCGGTGTCGTCCTTAATACACTTTTTGGATTGACTGTATAGCCAATACATCCTCAACACCGTGTCTAATATATTTTAATTGACAACACGATTTTAATAACGGTTGATGAACACGTTGCGAACGTTCCCAATGAATTCTTGACGAGATGAAATTTTTATAAACGGGAGTTGAAACGCGAGGGGAATTTTTGATTGTACAGCGAATTAATGATGACGACGTAAAACAGGCGGCGTCGGAAACTTTCCACTTACTCTTGGTCCTCATCTATCAAAGCTATCCGCGCGGAAGACAGGATTCCGCGACGGACGCCGTCGCCGCCGCCGTCGCCAACGCGTGCAAGAAAAGTTACATCGATAAACTATGATACACAAGGGGAAACGCGGTGTATGTCTGCCTATTCGCGAGCCAGGGACGCACAATGGAAGTTTTAACTGGGAAAGTGCGTTTAAGGCTGAATAAACACGGGGGGATACACATGAACTTTCCGAGTTTAATCGATGGTGCCCTGTACACTTCCCTCCAAAAGTAGCTCTTTTATAATAATAACAATGCCAATGTGAATTCTTGATATAAATAAGTGGTTGTTTATTGATTTTATTAGTTACTTAGTAATGCTTTTACTGATTCCTTTTAACCCTTTCGGTACGACACCTCATACAATGGGAGTGTCACAGCGGACAGAGCTCTCGTATCAAAAGGGTTAGTGTGTCACAACATTTTTACAGATACATCGACGAGTACATAATTTAATATTAAAACAAAAGAAAATTTAATTAAAAACTGAGACAGTTCTACAAACTTCTTAATGAATTTATTTGCTCTTTTATCTCAATATTAAATTATTTACAGGACTACAATCAGTCAGTGTGTCCATTTCTTTCTCAGATGAGAAATCAATTATTTAGACGATCGTTGACTCGTAATTTCAGTTGGCAGCGACTTGTGAAGGGGAGTGTACGATGAGTATGAAGGATAGCGAAGCCCGGTTGAGAGTTTCTTGATTAATGGCCCGTAAAAGGAAATGGTAGGTCATGGATATATGACAGTAAATAGTAAGGGGAAAGGAAATGGAAGAGAGATAATGGGGGCTGATCCGGGCCGACTAGGAGTAAAAGGTTAAGCGATGAGTAGTTCGTGAAAGGGCCGATTAAATTAGTATTAGATACCGAGGAGGGAGACTAGTAGAGAACACTTTCACTGATTGTGAGCAGAAGCAAAAGGCAAGGGACCGATTATAATCAGACGATTTCATGCGTTTACAGCAAAATTGAGTAAAATATTCAGTTGTCCGGAAAGTTTTTGCCGATTTTTATGGAAAATTTAAAGCGCATTCTAATCCCGAGTCGAAAATTTAACTATAATTTGAATCTTCTAAACCTAAATGTACCCCAGTTTAGGTCTGTTAGATCTAAAAAGTAGAACTAGTAGAGTTATCTCAGAACTTAATATTTGATATAACTCTAATCAGAACCTATAAGTCCCTACAAAAATCTCAAATTATATTTTAGGCCTTAAGAACCTACAGTTCGTTCACGAAAGTAGTTATAATTTAGTTGTCCAAGCAAGAAATGGGAACCTAAATGCCTATTTAAGGGTTTTTTTTTTTTATACATTTATACTTGGAATATGATAATGATTTTATTATTATTCCTGAAATCTCATTTTTTAGAAAACACATTTAATTGGTTTTTAATCATTCTGACAAACAGTTTGTCCTAATTGTAGCTACAAAAATTCGACACGAACTTCCGGAACAACCCAATACATAGCATGATGCTCAAAGAATCAAAGGATGTTATTATCAATCATTCATTCGATGAAACGTGCTTTTATGTTAGATAAAAAATAGTTTAGTAGCTCTGGTAGGAAATTTTCGAAGCGGAATGAAAAATGCTGATCGATTTCGATTTTTCACGGGGACGTTTCTGCTCGTATGCGTTTAATCATTCGCGGTACGCGCGGTGGATATTGAATTTACAGCAGGTGCACGCTCCTGATCGATACCATTGCGAGAGGCTTTCGGTGTTTAGTTATTACGCGTTAATGAGTGTCAATTGATCGTTTCTGGGTAAAACGTATTATGCGGGTTAAGCGTAAAGGGACTACCGAGCCGGATGATTCGGTTTCAATTCCGACGGTATTTGTTTAAATTATACCCGCTCGCATTTACAACGATTTTTAAAATAAATAGACGCAATTCGCCCGGAACCCTGTTCAATTGACACGATATAATCGGACTGTTTGCGCGGTGGAGATCAGAAATATGCAAATTCCACCGAACCCATCAATGACCCCAAATGATTGTGCGCCGGTTCACGTTTATTTCATACCGATTTTTCAATCGAATCGTTGTCTCTGAGAAATGGCGCCTTCGCCAACGGTGAGAAAACAGTGACAGCGGATCGACGACACCGTAACACGAATTAGTGTCGCGGCAAGTTTTATTAAACTGTTCCTCCCGAGGGAGGGCCCCCCCCGGAGAAACTTATTTCGAGCAGGGAACGGAGTTTTTCGGGTCGGGGGCGAAGTTCGAAACTGACTGGCGCGGCCCGGGCCAGGCGGCAGTCATGCAAAAACGACAGATGGCTCGAAGTTCCGGGGTACAGCATCGAACTTCCTATAATGTATTCGCCTTTTTCCCAGTAGCCCGGCGCAACGCGCGCTAGAGCCCGCGGCTACGCCACCGGACTTCGAAACTTCGAATCATTTTCGGCGTAAACAATGCGCGACAACTGTTACATTCGCGTTCGATGGAAATCGAATTCACCCTGGGCGGAATAGAAAAAATACGCCGCCGCCGCCGCCGTTCGCCGAGTTTGTTTGCCGGAGAAGTGCCCCTATTTTTTTTAACCCGTGCGGTTTCGAAACTTCCAAGGAAAAAATTTCATCGCAACATCTGCGCGCTCGGATCCGCCGGCGATTTTTGTAACGGAGAATATTCAATGTAATTTACGACGATCGTCCCGGTATGTTTTCCAGGTGAAATGTTTAAACAATTCGACGGACACGTAGAAGTTTGTAACTCGCGACACGTCGCGTTGAACTCGGCGCGAGTCCTTGGCTCGGGAATTTATTTCTGACGGTTCGGAACTTTCGCGACGGCCGAAAAACGACAGATGGCCGCTAGTTTCCGGTTGAAACAACGGACCTTTTATAATGTATTCGTCCGGGGCGCCGAGTGTTCCTCGGTTGGACCACGTGTTGCTGCGGAACGCGACAGCTGCGTTTGTCACAGAATTTCAAGGGTCCTCCGATTTTCCGAGTTTTCCTTACAAACAACCGGCACCGTCTTTTATCGAACGTTTATCTAATACCTAACTCCGTTCAAAACGCTCAGAGCGATTTACGAAATGTAGGAACGAGTCTCTGTCGATGAATCTAATTATGTGTCTGTGAAGTCGGCACTCGATTTTTTGTTTTCGAATTTTTAGACACTTGGAATGTGAAACTCTTTATATTTTTCATCAGGAATTATAGAACTAATAAAAATGCTATTAGAACTACTGGAGTCTTTTTTATTTACAATAGAATAAGTGCCAACTTGACACTCTAATTATGAACTGACATATTTTCCATAATTTTCTACGACAAGAAGTCTGCTTCGTGGCAAAAGATTTTATAGAATACTTGTTGCTACTTGGAACGATTCCAGACCGATCATTGTTATACCAGACCACGAAGACGAACCTACAGGCATATCTATGCTCTCAGAAACGATACTGACGCCTGACATAAAACAATATTTCCGAAAATGGCAAGATTTCGTAATAAAAAGTGACGAAAGGATTTCGATATTACATCGACGGCGTGCGAAGGAACTATTTATTTTGCTAACAAGTAAAATCCGGCCGGCTCGTTAGAAGTTCAATTATAAATTTCCTCATTAACTCGTTCCGCTTCCGGGAAATCTGCATAAATTCGAGCGCGCGTCGTTCCGCGATGATTATATTAAACATCGAGCGGAAGCTCCGCCGTTTTAAACATTTCCAAGTTGCCGGTTCATCTGGCTTCGTTTTACTCGATCGACCGATAAACGAACGTTCAAGCGGCAGGGTACCCGTTCGAGTGAAATTAATAGGTAAACAAGGAGTGATACACGGTCTCGCGGCCCGTTATTAAAATGATGTTTCGCCGTTTCCGCGACGCGATAACCTGCCCGATGATTACGCCCGGCGCGAGTCGAAAATTAAGCACGAAACGAAATATCAAATATCGATTCCGCGAAATCTCATTACTTTACATCATCAACTTTGCCTTTCCTTTGTGCCCTGATTTCCCATTTACCCGCTACCATTTGTTGATCGTTAAAATAAATCCAATAACGAATGTAATAATGAACGTAATAATAAATGTTGTAATAAATCATGAATGATATAATAAATACCGTGACGTCCATAAATATTCGTACATATCTCGAAACGGTATAAAATTTTTAGTTTTAGATCAAAGAACTTTATCTTCTGTGGAATTTTAGAGAGCTTAAAATATTTCGAAATTTTATCTCTCCATAGATTTATGACAGTATTCGATGTTCGTTTAGGACCGGTTGGAATCGGTCGCGTGACAGGAAGCGGGTCCCGTCTCGTCATTACAGTTTAATTCTTTCCAGTTAACCCGGAAGGGCACCGCGCTAGGGATTGGCGTTTTGGCAAATGGTTCTTCCGCGGTTGTACCGAATGTGCCAGCGCAAGATGACTCGGCTGCTCCCTGGTTTCCCGCTTCTGTTGGCTCGACTGCCTCCCGGTTCTCTGCGGTTTACCCTGTCAATGCCTTTCCCTCCGGCTTCCCGCGCTTCCCTGTGTACCGTGCGCCACCGTATTACTCCCCCATTTGTAGTGACCCAATATCCGCGTCCCCTCCAACCCCTTCGACCGTAAAATTCCGCCGGGGAGAGAAACTGCTTCTCGCACCCCGTCGGCCGAGCGAGCCTCCCTTCTTTTTTCCGCCCTGCACGCGTCCTGCCGCGACGGTAATACAAATCCGAGCCGACTCTTTAATTACCAGGCATCCGTGAAAGGATGAAATGAGAGAAAGCGGCGACGCCGCGACCGGATTAAAAGGGGGATGTTACTTTCGAGAGGTGTTACAGCTCGCCCGCGCGCGAGAGACCATTGTTCAAATTTCACGGCGCATTTTCAAACAATATCGACGGGGACTGAGTCCCGATTGAGTCCAGTCACGAAACGCGTCCACTGGAAAGGTGCTATTAACTTTTAGTTATTGGTTACGTCACGTCCCCGGGCTTTTCCATTATATTACCGTACGGTAACAGGCTCTGCCTCGCGAAGTGCGCGCGGAAAAAAAGAGAACGGATCAGAGGGAAAGCGCGTAGCTCTGGCGACGTCAAAAGACTTGAAATACGCGATACAGGGGGAAACGGATTTGTAAGTCGACTCCGAGAACCGGAATAAATTTCATGGAAAAACTGTTACCGGTGTGGTAAGCGGAATTTACTTTTGACAGGGGAGAACGTCGAATATGGAAATGTGTATTGTTCGTTCAATACGGGTCTTCAAACGATTTTAAGAAGCAAATTATTTAAAATAAATAGCACGTTCAGAGGTATATAATGTCACAAATTCCTCCTAAGATCGAANACGTGTTAACGGAGCCTCTCGGACGAGGTAATTTCTGTGGTTGTGAAACAGGATGATGTATGTAAGACACGTTTCCGGCTACGGTATGGCCTAACTTTTGTACCTCGATAAATAAACGTCACTTTTTACCGAACGATTTCCGAAAATTACTCGACGCCAGAATCATTAAACTCGTTATTAAGGTAGTTCTTCACGGACTCTCGAGTCAATTGATAAAATGTTGAAAATAAATAAAATGTATAAAATTAATAAAATGTTGTAAATCATTGTTCGATTAGCATAGACTATGTTTATTAAATTTATTTATGAATTTTAATATTCCCGAGTCGAAAATTTAACTATAATTTGAATCTTCTAAACCTAAATGTATCCCAGTTTAGGTCTATTAGATCTAAAAAGTAGAACTAGTTTAGACCTCAATTTTGCATTCACATCTACAGTCTTTTTGTACTGTGTTAATAATATTACACATAATAGTGCGCTACATACAATACATCGTGTAAAAAGAAGCAACTTTAAGTATTTTTTTCTCGAAAATGAGTTCTGTAATCGAAGTTGTAAAAAATTCTATAACATTTTTTGTTATTTCAAGAATCAAATATATTTTTATCATGATATCCAGTACTTTGAGTTTGTGGAGAACTACCTTAACGATAATTAAAAATTGAACGCGCAGACGTCTCGATTTTCCGAGCTCGCAGGCTCTCGTAAATCGGNACGTCCCCGGGCTTTTCCATTATATTACCGTACGGTAACAGGCTCTGCCTCGCGAAGTGCGCGCGGAAAAAAAGAGAACGGATCAGAGGGAAAGCGTGTAGTTCTGACGACGTCAAAAGACTTGAAATACGCGATACAGGGGGAAACGGATTTGTAAGTCGACTCCGAGAAGCGGAATAAATTTCATGGAAAAACTGTTACCGGTGTGGTAAACGGAATTTACTTTTGACAGGGGAGAACGTCGAATATGGAAATGTGTATTGTTCGTTCAATACGGGTCTTCTTGTTGGCTCAAGTTCAATCAATCAGCGAAGTTGTAAAAAATTCTATAACATTTTTTGTTATTTCAAGAATCAAATGTATTTTTTTCATGATATCCGGTACTTTGAGTTTGTAGAGAACTACCTTAACGATAATTAAAAATTGAACGCGCAGACGTCTCGATTTTCCGAGCTCGCAGGCCCTCGTAAATCGGAAACAAATCGTCGGGGAAAATGTCACTCGTTCGAACGCCTCTCACCCCGCACGTCACCGCCGGATTCCCGTCGTTTCTTTCGCGGAAACCGTGTCACGACTCGTCGAACTGGGAATATCTTTGTCGCATCGCGTTGACGAGTTAATGGATTAGAGGCAGCCGCGCCGTTTGCCAATCGGTGGCAAATAAATTCTCGATGAAATTTCATCGACTAATAAAAATATCCTCGATGATGCGATCGGAAAATTATAAATTTACGAGCGGTCGATAATTCTTAAACGAAGTACGAAGTCGCGGTGAGTAACGATTAAAATCGGTGAGATTTTCCCGGTGACATAAATAGAAGGTAGAATCGGTCAGTCGGGTAGGAGCTTAAGGAACGGTCGTCTTTAATCCGCGGCGACGCGACGAGTTCAGCAATTAACGGAATTTCCACGGCTAATTCCTTATTATCTCCCCGTGCCGTTTCAATGGCGAACTCTATACCATTTCGCTTCTTCTCCTTCTTCTGGCCCCGGCGAGAATCTCTCTCCCGATAATGAAACGCGCGTTCCACCGTGGCCGCGCGTTGAAATTTCATCGCGCCTCTATAGGGAGAAACCGTCGGACTCTCGCCGGCATTCAGCCGCGCCGAGACAAGCCGCAAACATCCATGAATAATTCCCGTTTGAAAGGCGATCGACTCGTGTCTGCTACAATAAATTTCATTCGTTAGCCCCGGTAGTCGAAAACCGGGGAGAAGAAATCCTCGACAAAAGCCCCCTCTAACAATTATCCGGCCGTTCCCGCTGTTCGAGGAACCGCTCTCTCCTCGGCTGCGCCATTATGTCTCTGGCTCTCTCTCGAGCGCTAATCGATACTCGTTGAGCTTGATCGCGTTAAACAAATCGGTTCGATTAGGGCTTTAAGAATCGGCCGTGAATCACTCGGTCTTTACACGCTGCTTTAACGCGGATAATCAGCAGAGAATTACAGCCAATACGTGAGAGAACTGCGAAATCCCCCATTTCCACAACGCCACTTTACAATCATCGCATTTTAATTAGACGTCAATTATTCCCGGCCCGGCCCCCTCCCCTCCCTTTCACGCGTTTTGACGTACAATTTATCTGTGTACAAAGTTTCCTCGTTACACGGCAAATCTTCTGTAGTTAAAATAAAGAAAATTCCAAAGGGAGAGGTTTTATTCGAAGACGGTACGTGGCTCGGCTTTATTTTGCCAATAACGCACCGAGCGCGGAAAACTGTAAAGTCGGACACTTGAGCAACTTTTCGCGCTTAACGAGGGGAAAGTACTGGCTAACAGAGGGAGAAATTTTATTAAAAGAAGTCAGTTATGAATAAATTCCTTATTACATAAATTCAAAGGTATCGAATTTCGCGATTTCCCCGGGGCTGACAGCGATAATATTTCTCCGGCACTTAGGACAAGGCCACCGCGTGAACAGTTAGATAAATAACCAGAAATCGATGCGAACCCGGGCGAAAAATTCGTAACTGATCCGCGACGTGTCCCGAGCCCCTTAAAAGGTTCGAAGGGTGGCTCGCGACTTTCGGGGGGCGGATAATAGGAAGCGCGAGGAGAAGATAAATAAAATTCGACGGGGGCGGGAAGAGCAGAGGCCGCGTTTATGTGCCGCGTCCCGTGTTTCCTGCGGGGCTCGCTCGAGGGGTTAAAGAGGCCGCGCGCGGGTGGGAAGGGTTGGTTCCGCGACGGACACGGGCTGAATTTCAAACGGCACGAACCCTCGCATTTTTTATAACGCCGAATTCTTGCCCCCGGCTTGAATAAACAATCGTACGAATCGGCGCTCGATCGGAAGACCCGGGAAAAATAAAACGGTTTTACCGGTTGAACAGCGCCGAGTGTTAATTGGGTTAAATATTTCGTACGAAGTAGTTCGCCGGAGTTTGTTGGCCTCGTTTGTACGCGAACGACCACAGGCCGGACAAAGGCGACTCCTTTGTCGCGTAGTGTCGGATAACGGCACGGTTGCCTTTGCAGTTAACAAGTATCAGTTTTAATAATCGTCGAACGTTGCCGGAAGAATATATTTTCCGTAGAAAGAACGGGGATGGAATTTAAGAGTTCATGAATCCTTAACGAAGGACGGTGCTCTCTCGGAGAGACGGCCGCATCGAAAATAATATCTGGGANCCGTTTCCGCGACGCGATAACCTGCCCGATGATTACGCCCGGCGCGAGTCGAAAATTAAGCACGAAACGAAATATCAAATATCGATTCCGCGAAATCTCATTACTTTACATCATCAACTTTGCCTTTCCTTTGTGCCCTGATTTCCCATTTACCCGCTACCATTTGTTGATCGTTAAAATAAATCCAATAACGAATGTAATAATGAACGTAATAATAAATGTTGTAATAAATCATGAATGATATAATAAATACAGTGACGTCCATAAATATTCGTACATATCTCGAAACGGTATAAAATTTTTAGTTTTAGATCAAAGAACTTNCACGGGCTGAATTTCAAACGGCACGAACCCTCGCATTTTTTATAACGCCGAATTCTTGCCCCCGGCTTGAATAAACAATCGTACGAATCGGCGCTCGATCGGAAGACCCGGGAAAAATAAAACGGTTTTACCGGTTGAACAGCGCCGAGTGTTAATTGGGTTAAATATTTCGTACGAAGTAGTTCGCCGGAGTTTGTTGGCCTCGTTTGTACGCGAACGACCACAGGCCGGACAAAGGCGACTCCTTTGTCGCGTAGTGTCGGATAACGGCACGGTTGCCTTTGCAGTTAACAAGTATCAGTTTTAATAATCGTCGAACGTTGCCGGAAGAATATATTTTCCGTAGAAAGAACGGGGATGGAATTTAAGAGTTCATGAATCCTTAACGAAGGACGGTGCTCTCTCGGAGAGACGGCCGCATCGAAAATAATATCTGGGACAAGCCCGGCGGACAGAGAATTATACGCCGTTTATCCTTTATCATTTTTATTCGGTGCGATTAATTTATTGTTCTTGCCGAGGCGTTGTATTATTTTAGCCCCGGTCCCCGTTTCAACGGATATTATTTCAATGCCTCGCGCCGTTTCGATTCGCATAAGCACGTTAAATATAAAAATAACCGGGGCCTGTTATTTTCCATTAAACGTCGTCCAGCGACTGTTGTTACACAGAATCGAATGTATTTTTTCCGATCGTTTTATCGGGAATTAAAATGGGACGTGGTCGACCGGACGACGATTCGAAAACCCCGGACGACGTGATTAATCGGAACTACAACAGACATTTTACAGACCTAATTTCATCTTTCCAATCCCCGCTGCTTGGAAGGCAATTATATTTTAATACGACTGACACAATTCCGTCTCTAACGCTCGACGACAGTTCGGTTTGTACGCGGAGCTCCGTGGCCAGAAAACAGACATTTGTTTCCATCAAAAGCAATAGTTTTCAATTCCCCATAACGCGGCCCGCCGTCGTCAAACGAATTTATTGTACGCGGGGCCGTATTCAATTATTCGCGGATCCCGCTTTAAGGCAAACGACACAATTTCCCCAAGGTTAATTAACATCGTCCAATTGTCCCTCTCCCTTTACATAAAACGCGATCGATCGCTTTATGAGAATTTCACTGCGCCGTACCTGGCAACGTCCCCCTTTAATTTCACGACGTTCGCTTATAAAAAATACCGATCCGAGTAAAAATCGACGAGCGCGACGTCGTCGATATATTTCTAAACGCGGACGTGATTACGGATTTAAACAGCGAGGGGCTACAAATTTACTCCCATTGAATCCCCGACACAAAACTCAATAAGACATAAAAAAAAACGGGGGGAGAGAGAGAGACACGGCGCGCGCGACGACGCCAGAAATTTCGCAGCACGGTAAACGAAATAAAACTTGCACCGCTCGTTCTCGAGAAAAATTTCACACGCTCGGAGTGAGCCGGGTATACGATGAAGCACGGTTCGAGAAAAACGAAACGTTCGAATTTTCGTCCTCGGCCCAGGAATTTCTCGCTACGCCGCGCCGCCAGTCCTACTGGAATGATTTTTCTCGCTAGAACTGTCATTCAGTTAATTAACTCGTAACCCCCCGCGCGTACTCCGAATACCGCCTCTTACTAATTTAACGTAATTAGTTCTGCCTTTGAAACGTCTGTTCCAACGCCGTGTACTACACATTCTTCACATATCGCACATTAGTTGCTTATTATTTCTCGTACAGTTAATACCGATTCGTCATGTATAAAATTGCTCGTATCATACAATAACAGTAATCAATATGGACGGTATTTAATCTTATCAAGATTCGTTCCTTTATCACGCATATTATAGGAAATTCATCATAGATATTGACTTTTCGTCGTGTGATATGTACCGATTTCTTATCACATAATGGACATCGATACCTTCGACGATTTCGTTTAATGTATTTTATCACGTAATGGATGTTGATTTGAAAGCAGCCCGCGGTGAGGGATTCGCGGAAAGAATACATGGTGCCCTCCGGCCGGCCGTGGTTCTGCGCTACTTACCACGGCACTCGGCCGAGAATCGTGCCGGCGCGTAATTAGTTCGCGAATCTCGAGACCGGGACCGACCCCACCGCCTCTTTTCTCCGCTTGATCACGCTCCCTCGCGATCCTCCTATTATTTCGCGAACGAAAGCGAGAGGGTAACGATGCCTGGCACTGTGCACTCCCGCGAACGAAAACCGCGGATCCTCTGGGCTGGCACTCCGTAGCTCGAGCCGGGAGCACCGGCCGCAACACCATTCACTCGGCGCACACAAAAAACTCTTCGAGCGAGAGAGCTCGCAACTCGCGCGCACCACGCGCAGTAAAAAAACTCGTGATCCTTCTTCCGAAGGAGACTCGCACTAATTCTTTAGATTCGTGCACAAAAATTGCGACGCTACGGAATCGGCGCCGGAATTGCAATTCGAATTTCACACGCGATCGATTCCCCTTTTTTTCGGAGATTCACGGGACGACGACTGGGCGCGAGGGACACCCGTGTTTCCCGCCAGTGGCAGCGGCAAACTTATTTCCGGTTACGTCTGAAGGAGAGCGAGAACGGGACTGAGCGGTTCTCGGGGTGGCAGGCCTCGGACCGGCGGCGCGGAGGGGTTCCCACCCCTCGGTAACGGGGCTGTGGCACACCGCGCTTGCGTTACGCTCCTGCGCGCGTATTACCACCCCCGCGGCTATACTTCGCCCTTCCCCTCACCCCANATGTATTTTATCACGTAATGGATGTTGATTTGAAAGCAGCCCGCGGTGAGGGATTCGCGGAAAGAATACATGGTGCCCTCCGGCCGGCCGTGGTTCTGCGCTACTTACCACGGCACTCGGCCGAGAATCGTGCCGGCGCGTAATTAGTTCGCGAATCTCGAGACCGGGACCGACCCCACCGCCTCTTTTCTCCGCTTGATCACGCTCCCTCGCGATCCTCCTATTATTTCGCGAACGAAAGCGAGAGGGTAACGATGCCTGGCACTGTGCACTCCCGCGAACGAAAACCGCGGATCCTCTGGGCTGGCACTCCGTAGCTCGAGCCGGGAGCACCGGCCGCAACACCATTCACTCGGCGCACACAAAAAACTCTTCGAGCGAGAGAGCTCGCAACTCGCGCGCACCACGCGCAGTAAAAAAACTCGTGATCCTTCTTCCGAAGGAGACTCGCACTAATTCTTTAGATTCGTGCACAAAAATTGCGACGCTACGGAATCGGCGCCGGAATTGCAATTCGAATTTCACACGCGATCGATTCCCCTTTTTTTCGGAGATTCACGGGACGACGACTGGGCGCGAGGGACACCCGTGTTTCCCGCCAGTGGCAGCGGCAAACTTATTTCCGGTTACGTCTGAAGGAGAGCGAGAACGGGACTGAGCGGGTCTCGGGGTGGCAGGCCTCGGACCGGCGGCGCGGAGGGGTGCCCACCCCTCGGTAACGGGGCTGTGGCACACCGCGCTTGCGTTACGCTCCTGCGCGCGTATTACCACCCCCGCGGCTATACTTCGCCCTTTCCCTCACCCCCCGCTGCCGCCTTTCTTTCCGTCTCGTGTCGCAAGATACACCAGCTTTTTGAACGATTTAAATATCTGAATCTTTATACGTCGATTGGCAAGTCGTGAGGAGCGCAAATATTTGTTCTAACTAGATTTGCAACAGAACTTCTGGTACATGAATTGTACAACCATTACATGAATTATTTATCTACAATTAAGTGTGTTGTGGTACTGAGTGTTCAGAGATTTGCTTATCTAGAATAAAACCCATTATTTATTAAGGCTAACTTCACAGAAAATTATTTTGTCGTACATTGTGTAACAATTTAACAGAATTTTTATTGTGCAAATATCAGAGTTCCATTTATTACATACTTAAATTAAGATTCCAAAATTTTTTTAAATAAGATTATAATATTTTACAAATTTCCAAAGTAAATTTTGATAAAAGTGAAGTGTACGTCATAAAATTTGTTCTGCTCCCGGCATTTAATAATTTAATACGGAATATTTATAATAGGTACTTGAAACATTATATAAAAGGGCAATTGATCCAAATTTCATGAAAAAACAGTTTTACCATAGCTATGTAATAAATTCTTAGAGCAGAAAATAGTGATAGACAGACAACCGTGTTTTGCGTGTAAATTCGAAATTTTTAACGACCGAAGTTTTGACAGAAATGATTTCAACGCGAAACCGTGTCTTATCGTAATGAACAGTGATTGTTTTTGCGTGGGAAACAGTGTACCTTTTTTTAACACGCCCACGAACCAATTTTAAATTCCCGTTCGAAACTTTTAACGATTTTGTTAAATCCTCGGGATTTTATCGCGAAATTGTGAAACAGTTTTTTATACATGTCCACGGGTTTAATTTCATTGCCGATGATCGTTCGATTATGTTAAATAATTTGTAGGACTCGTAGAATATTTCGTTCTTTTTAATAACGTCGCAAAATTGATAAGTCCAATCATTTGTGCGAGTAAAAAAATGTCGTCGGTCTCGACTCGAGCCTGAAAAGGTGCGTTTCAATTATCGCTAACATTTTCACATGGTTAGGTAGGAAAATCAAGATCTGGCGGAGGCCGCGGGCGAATTTAAATACAAGGAAATATTTTCCGGGTAGATTTTCCTTCGCGGACGGCGAAACTGCGAGCGGATGAGCGCTGAGTTATTTATTTCCTGCCTTGAGGTAGCTCGCGGTATATTAAATGCTTACGGTTATCTCCCGTACGGGTTTCCCCGCGCGCAAAACGATCAAAACGTGCGCGGGACCGGGAGTTTTCCACATAACAGATGCCGCGGACAGATTAGAAAAATATTCCTCTGCCCCCGTTGTACCTATTGCGATCTTGTGAAAAAAATTCATTTCACGCCAGCGCGAATTACGAGCAGTCCCGCGTTTTTAAAGTTAAATATTTAAGAAGATAAGAGCGTAGAAAAAGCTCGGGAGCACACTGTCCCGGCATTTCGAAGCTTAAAAATTCAAATAAGAACGACACCGTAATGCAGTAGTCATTCTCGCGTCCGTGCGTTTATGCAAAAATTATTACACTCTTTTATTTCAGTTGTCCTTCTTAAATTTCGTTCGGCATTAATCTCTTCCTCAGGAGAGCGATCTAACGTGTGTAGACACACAAGCTCCCTTTTTAACGTCGCAACGTTGTACAGCAACGGAGCAGCTCTGCGTCACGTTTGCGTTATGAGGATTCTCGCTACAGTAGTTGGCATCGTGCACCTGTCCACCCGATGATTAACATAACAAACGCGTGATAACACGGCGTATCGCGCGGATTCCGCGCTCTCGGATGCGCGCGTCAAAATTCATACGAGTCTGATTTGTAATGCAATTTCACTTATGCAGCCGGATCTTAACGAAACGGGCGAAGTTGTTGGCCCCGTTTCATCAGAATTTTCATCCTGTCAGGTTTTTATTATGGTCCCGGTAAATACAAACTCGGCGGTGCACGCGCTAAGAAAATTGCAGATTCCCGGAAATTTCGAAACTGCTTCGGGGAATTTTAATCAAGTTTGATGCGGGGGATAACCGCGGACTCGGTTTCGGGGAAATTTCCAAACTTTTTGTCGGTGATCTCGGAAAGTATTCCGAGTTAATAAAATAATTAGTGGAGGGATTCTGGAGCGGCCGGCACGCCCTTAGAACGAGGGTACGTAATAAGTGTTTTTCGGGAGGGAACGCGGAGGAACGCGTTATTTCACGGGGGCACAGTAGCGAGGGGAAAAAGCTTGAATGACTCTTAATACCCCGAAGGAATGTCAACACGTGTAAATTTCGAGTGAATTAAGGAAATTAATTCCATAGAGGAAGAAGCTGGCAGGGAGCGCGTTTCGCGAGCGACGCGTTTCATCTGTGAAAAGGCACCGGGCCATAATTAGATTCCATTGTTTCAGGATTCGCTTACAGTCACTGCCAAAAAGTAATTGTACGTACTTTATACACAATTATGACCCTCGCGTTTCATCCGCTCCCACTTGCCTTTTAATCTAGTCCACTTGAGTCATTAACACTGTCCCGTGCAATTTTGTAATTCAATCTTCCCCATTTAGCGTGTAGAACTCATAGTTCAGCCTCGGCTGCCCCTAATTGATTTTTAATAGGGAAAGTATTTCAATCGTACGTCATTGTTTTAATTTAAAAAAGATCGCAGGGATAATATTATAATAAATCAAATATTTTGGTAAATCAAACGTTGAGTTAAACGGTGTTNTTCGACCGTAAAATTCCGCCGGGGAGAGAAACTGCTTCTCGCACCCCGTCGGCCGAGCGAGCCTCCCTTCTTTTTTCCGCCCTGCACGCGTCCTGCCGCGACGGTAATACAAATCCGAGCCGACTCTTTAATTACCAGGCATCCGTGAAAGGATGAAATGAGAGAAAGCGGCGACGCNTTCGGGGAAATTTCCAAACTTTTTGTCGGTGATCTCGGAAAGTATTCCGTGTTAATAAAATAATTAGTGGAGGGATTCTGGAGCGGAGCCGGCACGCCCTTAGAACGAGGGTACGTAATAAGTGTTTTTCGGGAGGGAACGCGGAGGAACGCGTTATTTCACGGGGGCACAGTAGCGAGGGGAAAAAGCTTGAATGACTCTTAATACCCCGAAGGAATGTCAACACGTGTAAATTTCGAGTGAATTAAGGAAATTAATTCCATAGAGGAAGAAGCTGGCAGGGAGCGCGTTTCGCGAGCGACGCGTTTCATCTGTGAAAAGGCACCGGGCCATAATTAGATTCCATTGTTTCAGGATTCGCTTACAGTCACTGCCAAAAAGTAATTGTACGTACTTTATACACAATTATGACCCTCGCGTTTCATCCGCTCCCACTTGCCTTTTAATCTAGTCCACTTGAGTCATTAACACTGTCCCGTGCAATTTTGTAATTCAATATTCCCCATTTCGCGTGTAGAACTCATAGTTCAGCCTCGGCTGCCACTAATTGATTTTTAATAGGGAAAGTATTTCAATCATACGTCATTGTTTTAATTTAAAATAGATCGCAGGGATAATATTATAATAAATCAAATATTTTGGTATTCGGCAGGATCTCAGGTACTTCTGTCCTCGAGTGTACGCGCATGTCCCTAATTGATTTTTAATAGGGAATGTATTTCAATCGTACGTCGGTGTTTTATTTAAAAAAAAATCGCAGGGATAATATTATAATAAATCAAATATTTTGGTATACGGCAGTATCTCAGGTACTTCTGTTCCGGAGTGTACGCGCATGTGACTTCGTCGCGAGTTACGTCTGTTTTCGCGTTGCACGGCCTTTTAGTATAATCGTATTCAGCGCGTCGGGCAAGATGGTTCAGGTTCAGATTTTGAAGCGCAGTTAAGAAAGCCGGTTTCATACCGAGAGCTTCACAGAGGAGGAGGATTCCCGTCGGGTTGCGCCGCCCGCGCTTTTAACAGTTCCTCGCGAAATATTTTAATAGCCGCGGGCTAGGCGAAATTTTCCCTTTTCCCGCGTTCCCAAGAAGGCGCAGGACGAGGGAAACAAAGAGAGGGAGGGAGGCTGGTTGCAATTAACGCGAACTACATCGCCGGCGAATTTACGTTATACTTTACTCGAAGGTACTCGTCGACGATCGCACGCGCGTATTTATTAGCAATTTCAGCAATTTTTCTGAAAATCGCCTGATTTTTTAACGGCTGCGCTCGTTTCGCTTATTGAAACGGCCCCGCGCGAGTATTGGCTGCGTTAACTTATGCTCGGTTAACGTAACGATGGCTCGAAGCGAGGGGACCGAGAGGATTATTCGTAAGCGCGCTCTCTACTCATGGCAAGCAATTTCGAAACTTGCCGGAACTCGCTGTTTGAAAGACAGCGAGCGCGTGTATGCACATTTCTCAGGGACCCGCCTTACGTGTTAACGGAGCCTCTCGGACGAGGTAATTTCTGTGGTTGTGAAACAGGATGATGTATGTAAGACACGTTTCCGGCTACGGTATGGCCTAACTTTTGTACCTCGATAAATAAACGTCACTTTTTACCGAACGATTTCCGAAAATTACTCGACGCCAGAATCATTAAACTCGCTATTAAGGTAGTTCTTCACGGACTCTCGAGTCAATTGATAAAATGTTGAAATTAATATAAATAATATAAATAAAATGTATAAAATTAATAAAATGATGTAAATCATTGTTCAGTTAGTATAGACTATGTTTATTAAATTTATTTATGAATTTTAATATTCCCGAGTCGAAAATTTAACTATAATTTGAATCTTCTAAACCTAAATGTATCCCAGTTTAGGTCTATTAGATCTAAAAAGTAGAACTAGTTTAGACCTCAATTTTGCATTCACATCTACAGTCTTTTTGTACAGTACTGTGTTAATAATATTACACATAATAGTGCGCTACATACAATACAGCGTGTAAAACGAAGCAACTTTAAGTATTTTTTTCTCGAAAATGAGTTCGGTACTCGGAGTTGTAAAAAATTCTATAATATTTTTTGTTATTTCAAGAATCAAATATATTTTTTTCATAATGATGTCCAGTACTTTGAGTTTGTGGAGAACTACCTTAATTAGACTTAAGTACTCACTCGTATGATGACCAGAAACAGAGGATTGGATGCTTACCTGAAACACGATAAAACAAATATTTATTTAATGATACTTGTTTATGGGATAAATTATATTGTAATTAAAAATATTGTGGTAATTATTGTGGATGTTCGAAGCACACATTAAAGATGAAAATTTCTGTAGCTCGGGAAATTACTAATTTTTTTAGACTGGTCCGGTGCAACGATACGTCTTAATAATTATACGGAGAAATCGCGAAATGGGAGATAAACGCGTAATTACGTCATGCCGGTTCATTACGGCGCACGTTCGTTCGAGTGCACTCGGGTTCTGTGTCGTAATTATAACTTCAGCTGGGTAGAGTTCAGAGAAGATCGCTAGCTCTCTTTCTCTCTCACACGTGATTCTGCGGTTGTATCGGTATACTTTAAGTTCATATAATTATTCGCAGCATATCTGTTTTACCTAATTACGCTCTTCGACTTCGCGTTAGGTTTCGTCAGAGAGAAATGTTGACAAGGGGCCATCCATAATTTACGTCACGCATTAAGGGGCGGGAAGGGGTCACATAAATACCTGTGACAAGGACGGGGGGCTTCTAAAAATCATGAGATTTGTGTGAGGTAATTTATGGGGCTAAGTCGAGATGTTATTTCGACGACCGGGAATAATGACGGTGACCAGGCGGGAAAAAGGGAAGAAAAACAGGGTCCGCGACGCGTCTCGAATCCGAGGAACGGAACGGAACAAAAGGTCTTGAAGTATCGTGTAGAACTCTGAAGTGGTTGATTCCTTCGTTTGTAGTGCACTCTTTTCCACCGTTTCACGGAAAGGGAACAGTTTGCCCCGGGGCGCTACGTAACCAGGTATTCTCCCAGCTTCTCCGATCCACTTACGCCTTCTATGCAGCCGGCGGTACGAGGTACCGGGGGGAGGAAACATCGCAGTACGTTATTACCCCTGTAACCATATGTGTACAGGGCTCGAGGGCCTCGATGGAAACTCGAAGCAAACTCCGCCGGACGTTACGACGCGCAACTCGCCTTCAATTCTGTTCGCGAACTGTGTACAATCCCGTTCACAAGTCGCCGGGGCTAGTTAGCATAGCATAGAATCGGATATCCTAACGCCCAACTCAATTTCTCACTCATTCATTTAATTCGAACTTCGTGTATCTCGATAATGAAATGAGCAGCTGTGAATTAGTATTTAAGGACGTGTTTCTCACGGTTTTAGAGGGGTAAACGGCCCGGGGGGGTTTTCCTATGTTTATACACTGTAAAAATCGAGTAATACTAACGTTATATGTTTAAGACAGTGACGTCCATAAATATTTGTACACATTTTGAAACGGTATACAATTTTTAGTATTGGATCAAAGAACTTTATCTTCTGTGGAATCTTAGAGAGCTTAATTTACTATAGAATGACTAACAAAACAAAATACAATATTACTAACAAAACAAAATATTTGAAATTGATTCTTTGATTAAATACAAATTTTTTTATCAAGAAATTTCTAATAATATTCGCATTGAAGTTATGTAAAAATCTTAAAGAAACTTGGCAACAGGATGACTTGATAAATAATAAATAGCAATTCCGTCAGAATTTGTCAACATTTTCAAAATATCTAACAAACCTTAATTGGAATGAACACACTTTCGTAATTGTGTACTTTTCTTATGACCATCGAGTCGGAGTCGTCGAAAACCAGAACTGCAATCTCAGAAGGACGTCTACCGTCTGACCATAAATTGGGACGTTCTACTGGAAAGAAGTGCCTACGTTGACTCGTACCACTCGACTCCGCTTATTACACTTTGACGTATTAAATTGATAAAGAATAATATGAATACACAATTTTCAAGCAATTACTGCGTTTTCATTCTCGAAACAGGGTTTTTAAATTATTTTAATCATACGCCGGATAACGTGTATGAAAAAGAGCTCGAGACTCGTGCATGCCGGGTCTCATTTATTTTGCTTTTCCACTGGAACGTATTCAGATAATTGCGTCTATTTCTAGGCACGAAATCCTCGAGATCTTCTTCTCGTTATTTCCGGCGACGTCTCGAGACGCAGCTGCAACTCTTTCCCCGGGTTTCTCGTCGACGTCGCCATTCGTTCGCGCACCTGTTCACACATTTGTGTAGTCCGTCGAAATTAGTGTGCAACAAAACGTGCAACGCGTTTCTTCGCGTTTCTACGTAGAAACTCGAACGCTTGGTTCCCATCCGAGGATCGCGATCGGTTTGACAAATGGAAGTTTAAATCGTGGTTTTTAATTCCTTAAATCGCGACGTCGTTTGATATCTCAGTTTCATCTGGTGTTAATTTGCAACTGCAGTTTCAGTTTCTTAATTGAACGCAAGTTCACGTCGCGGACGAGATATAACTATGAGAAATCTTGGGAAACGGGCTGATAAATGAGCGGTTGAAAGTAATTCGAATTCCACGGATGCGCACATTTGCCAGAATTGCTTCCCCTTTTGTACGCGTTACACAACGGTGATAACGATTCCCTCCGAGACATAAAATAATTCACACTTGACAAACGCGTGAAATCTTTCACGGTCAAAAATAGTGTAAAACAGGGAAACTAAATTTTTTTTAAACACGATTATCCTTCTCTCGTTAATCGTTTTACCGTCTAATTAAGATCGACGTTAAATCCGCGCCACCGGCAACACTCTTTGGCAAAGCACGCGGGAACGACCAACGGTTAATTCCGAAGCGCGTGATTGACCCATCCTCGCGGCCGCGAAATCGCATTAACTTCGGGTTAATATCCGCGGAAATCGCAACCTCGGATCACCGGACAATTATCGTGACCCTACAGCGAACTCCGGCCAATAGGATTTTGCATCCTGCACCTTTCATCATGCATGCATTCTCCCCCACCCCGTTCATTCGCAACATCTTCCATTCCACGGCGTAATGTGCTTATAAAGTCACAGTGACTCTAATTTACGGTACGATGATTTTTATATCCAGATTTTATGTACTTTTCCAGCATTAGAGAAAATGTGAAATTCTCGTATATTGTTTACTTCGCGAATAAATCGGCAACTCTTTATGCGCCGTTTAGTAAAATAGGGAACTCGATTTTTGTCTAACAAGCGATAATTTCTGTCGGGCGAAAGTTGGTTATTGTCCCGGTCCGTTCGCGGAGAAGTTTCCGACGCCGGTTAGATACTTTCACGTCGTAAAACGTTCGGTGATCTCGTTAGCATTCGCGGCTCATTTCCTTTTGTCCCTCCGGATGAGCTCGCCGCGGAATCGCGGGGACTCGGTTAATCCGTTCGACGTCGTCTCACGGTGTTTACCAAATCGCAGTTGCGAACTTTAAATCGGCGAACTTCTTCTCCGATCGCGCGGCTCCGTCGTCGAAACGTAGGCAAATCCATATACAGTGACTTCCATTAATATTCGGACACATTTTGAAACAGTATAAGATTTTTAGTATTGGATTAAAGAACTTTATCTTTTGTTAAATTTTAGAAAGTTTAAGAATGTCTAACAAAAAATTAAAAAAAGTTGGTATTCATTGAAATCGCGAGGAAAATATTAAAGGACGTGGTTTTTAACTTTTTTATTAGGATCTGTAATAAAAATTGGAATTGTCTCGTTTGCAGATGTAAGTTATATGCATGTACAAAGTTTCATCAAAATCGATCAATATTGCTATGCGCTATAAGCGATTAGAAATTGAAAAAATCGCAGTTCTCCACGACTTTCAATCTACGACTGGGATAAATTGAAGAATTTTTACATGTTTCGATATGTCTAATTCTTTTATGGTTTCATGGATTTTTATAAAACTTTATACATTCATATAACACTTTTAGATCTACAAATGGGATGTTTCAAATTTTTCCTAGAGCCTCTAACAAAAAAGTTTAACATCATGATCTTTTCTTTTTTCTTCGAGATTTTGACGAGTAATTATAAAGTAAAGTTTTAGTAATTTATTTTAATTGTTTGTTATACATTACATAGTAAACTAAACCTTTTAAAAGCCCATAAAAAATTAAGTTAGCTCCATATTAAAGAACTTATTCCGTCTTGAAGTGTGTCCGGATATTAATGGGAGTCACTGTAGTACAGGCAGAGCCAAAACCAAGTCGATTGATAATATATTCAGACCGTCTGAATATTTTATTGAACCTCCGGTAATAAATTATTTTTATTTCCGTCGGGATGCAATTTTTGAAACAGACGTTGATTCGTTAGAGTAGAAAAATAATTTGCAACGCGGGTTGCGTCGAGACTCGACGGTATGCCCGCGGTGGGTTGGTACCTATATTTGGCAAGATTTCTCAGGGGATAGTTGCGCGTTGGAAACGAAGCACGAATGGTTTCCTAGACGCTGGAGATTGCGATCAGGTACACAATCAATAATACATTTACTCTCTGCTAGCAACATTCGAGCATCCTACTTTACGAGCCGCCTGTTCCTCTCCGCGTTGCAGATTCCAGCTGTGCGCTATTAGAACGTCATCAGTATTGCAACGGCTTATGATATTTGACAATTAATAACCGGCCGATAAATCTGTTTTATATATTTTTTTCATACTCATCATGATATTAATAATCAAAATATTATTCTCGAGATTCCCATAAAAATATGAATGCATATTTTGTCTCTTTAATTATTAGACAAAAATAAGAAACAAGTTAACAAATATATATTAAATTATATATTACACATATATTAAATTATACATTACACATATAAGATATCAGATAAGTTGAGAACTGTGACGGTTTCAATAATTTCGTAGCCGTGAGCAAGTGAAATATCTCGAGCGTTATCGTTACAACGTCAACTGTTAATTAGAGGGCTCATACATATGTAGATGCACGCGTGTACAATTTACAACGAACTGGCGGCGATTGGTCTAAGTTCCAGTGGTAACTAAACGCGGGCGAATTTCGACATAAATTCAAGCGAAACTCCTATCCGGGAGTTATTAATTAAAACGATGCGGCGATTTGTTCGATCGGCCGAGAAACGCGGCGTGCAACAATGGCCACTTCATTATAATCGTAACCTGTGCTATGCGTCCGAATGATCAGTTCTCGACGCTTAACAAAGCTCTTCCCCGATTGCAATTAATACATCATCCCGTTTGCCTTAGCATTTGCCTGTCTACAATCTTAAATTAATATTAAATCTAAATAATAAGATACTAATAAAATATGTAAATATTTCTAATAGTTATTCTATTTAATAATATACAGTACTCCTATTAATATATAAGATACGCTACAAAACGGAATAAGTTTTTTAATATTGTAGTATTGTAGGAGGAAACTATTAGAAAATACTATACGAAATCACTGAGGGAACAGACTACAGTAAACAGTCCGAGAAGTATTAATGGAAATCACTGTATTTCTATTCCTTTGAAATGCAGTATAACATAAATTCGCTCATAACTCGTTTAAGGAAGATTAGTGAAATTGTCAGTCGCGTAAATACGTAAACGGCGTTTAACGCCAAAATCCCATGGCCGGTTTTCCGTATTTAGGTTTAATACCCGTTCTGGCTGCCGGCCAAAGAATCGCGCCGTTCCGAGTCGTAGAGTCGAAAGTGTGACACCCGCCGCGCCGAAACAATCACCGGGGATTGCGTCTATCGAATCGAACCGGCGGTCAATAAATTTCTAACAAGGATATTGCATCAATTTTCC
>SMSR01013776.1:26797-51582 GCA_019453355.1 Ceratina japonica | reverse complement strand
GGCCAAAGAATCGCGCCGTTCCGAGTCGTAGAGTCGAAAGTGTGACACCCGCCGCGCCGAAACAATCACCGGGGATTGCGTCTATCGAATCGAACCGGCGGTCAATAAATTTCTAACAAGGATATTGCATCAATTTTCCATGGAAAACCGACCGAGATGTAACATCTGAAAACTTATCGGTTTTTACACTGGTGACGCGGAATCGTTTACATTTTTTCCCGAATATTTATGAAAACCGGCCGACTGCGACGCGGGCTTTCGATTCCGCGATATACACTGTTTATTTTCAGTGCATCTCGCGAGCCTCTCGCTGATATTTACATTTCATCAATTTTCTGGTGGAAAAACGTGTTCGAAAATTGTTTGCTCTGCATGCGAAATGACACAATTTTTGCCGCGGGAATTAAACAAATCCCGGGGACTTGATGCTTTTTTGCCGTTGTAAACGGACGACGTTTCGCGACACACGCGCGCTCTATTATACGACCAGGATTCCTTATTATAACACCGCGCGTAAATTACAGCCGATAAATTCTCTCGTACGAGCGGCGCGCGTATCCGTCAATTAATTGAAACTTATCTGTTTGATCGCGGGGGACGGAAGGCAACAATTTTTCCATTTCCATTAGCCCGTCTCGTTACATTTAATTTGTCGACGCCATCAAAGGGACGCACGGCCTCGTTAACACGGGCATACGGGGGAAAATAAAACGGCTGCTAAATTCGCAGTTGGAACGTGAAACGGGGAAAGAAGCGGAAGGAGAGACGGGGGGTTCGAGCTTCTTTCCCGTGGACAGTTTCCCGGCGCGCGCGTCGCGTCGCGTCGCCTCGCGTCGGGTGCTGCCGACAATGAAAAGGAGACCGTAAAACCTTTAACGATACGAGGCGAGGGAGAAGAAGCAGCTCGTGAAGCCAGACGACGACGATTGAGATAGCTGGCTGTAATTAACTTTAGGTGTTCACCGAGACGTTCGATCCCCGCCCACCTAGTCATCCAGCTACCTGCCAACCCTCTTACGTGAGACAAAAGCCCTGCCCCCTTTTATTTAGTTCTGCCATTCCCCTCAAATACCTGGACACGATTATCCGAGTATTGCATCCTGGCATTTAGCCGTTAAACGATCGCGACTTTTCGCGCTGAATAAAATAAGGGACGTTTAAGGGGCAACGGACCGCCACATGGGCATCTGTGTGGTAGTAAGAGAGCAATGTGTAGGTCGCGTACATGTGCGGGCTGATTTTTCATTGCTATATACATGAAATAACGACTGATTTGCAAGTGCACTAATAGTGAGCAAAAAGATTTTTTTATTAAAAGATAAATTTTATAATTAAGAAATAATTTTATGATCGAAGTGGCGTAACACGTCACAATATCGTCGCTACCAAGCGGCTACGTTCAAATCGATAGATAGAACGATCAAAAAGTATTTGGTGAATGTAGAGAAATAAACAGAAATTTTGATTATTTCGTTGGCTAGCGACAAACCTTGGACAGATAAGAAGACACTCAGATAAAATTTGAGTGCATTTGTTGCTTTTATGTCGAATAATATCTTACATTAAAATCTTATTATTTGCGGCCATAATGTCGACTTTGCAGGGCCACGACTTATAGGCGGCCATAAGCGACATTCGAAAATACACGCGCATATATACGTACACTTAGTTGCAATTACGACCGTTTTTCCGCATGGCGTTGAAGTCAACGTTTGTTTTGGTAAAAATATCCCGTGGCCCTTAATTCTCGTCTAAAATAGTGGCCGCGATCGTTACGAGTCGTAACGGGAGTGTATCGATGTCGGGGACGTGGGAATAAAATTTCATCTCGTCGATCCCCGGGTCTGACAATTCTATTCGATGAAATTCCGTAGGAATTTCGAAGCGTTCTAACGCGGGAACCGGCAAATGAGACAGCAAACAGCAAGATACTCTTCGGCTATTCCCGCGGGAATACCGGTTCGCCGCGAGAAATTTTCACCCCAAGATTCCTGGCGGCGGCGGCGAGGAAAGTGGAGAGGCGAATGCAAATTATTCAGTATACCTATGCCGCGGATAAATGTTCGCGAAACGTGCTTCGATGATTAACGGAAAAATATGAAAAACGAATTTACGACATTATTCCGGGGAAAAGGATTGCGCGTTTCCCTGACATGTTTTAAGGATCTTATTCTTTTTAAGGATGTTTGTCAGATTTCGAAAATGTTGAAAAATTCTGACGAAATTATATGTTACTCTTGTTATAAAGAAAATGAACTGTTATTTTTTGCAGAATTTTCTACTGTTTTATTATTAAGAAAATTGAAAGAGAATATCAGAAATACAATAAGAACATGAAATATCTTTTAAATTAGTTCGGCTACCCCACATTTTCATTCAATAATTAGCAACTTTACCTTTTTTTTCTCGAAAATGAGTTCGATAACTAGAGTTAGAAAAAATTCTATAATATTTTTGTTATTTCAAGAATCAAATATATTATTTTCATAATATCTAGTACTTCGAGTTTATAAACAACCTTACATCGTTCGTGCTCGCATCGTGCAAAAACTGAATGAATCGAAGCAAACAGAGGAAACAGCAGAAAACTACCGGCAAACAATTCACTTCATTAATACATCGGATTAATTATGCATTATTTAACGTGAGGTATAATTTTTCGAATGAAATAGACCGCGAATCACGGGATCTAGATTGTAAGGTCCCGGGTGAAAGGAAAAAATGCGGGCGAAAGGGGATCGTCCGGTGGCTTTATCTCCCGCAACGTGGTTAATTAAATTTGCATTTGTTTCTCTTTGGCGAGTCGCCAAGATCATCCGGATGTATCCCGGGTCCGTCGATCCCCTAGACAGGACAGTAAGTATGGTCGAGGCGTCGCCCCGAAGTCCCGTGCAAGATCCGTCCGTGGCGCTCGGGCAAAGAGAAAATCCTTTAATCCCGCAGGAACGTTGTCCTTTCCCGTGAACCACTTTGTCAACTGCGAGAACTTTCAGCGAGTATACACTGGCTCTAGTCAAAAGTTGAAGACGCGTCTTCAAAGCGCGAGATCTCGACGTACCTTGAAGGGGACCAAATGAATTTTTTATCCCTTGCGAAAATTTCTCCGAATTCATGCAGCAAAATTTACTTTCTATGCGATCTCATCGAAAAAACGGGATACCAGATCGTCCAATAATTACCAGAGAACGCGTCTTCAATGCTCGAGATCTCGACAGATCTTGGAAGGGACTAAATGAATTCTTTATCCCTTGCGAAAATTTCTCCGAATTCATGCAGCAAAATTTACTTTCTATGCGATCTCATCGAAAAAACGGGATACCAGATCGTCCAATAATTACCAGATAACGCGTCTTCAATGCTCGAGATCTCGACAGATCTTGGAAGGGACTAAATGAATTCTTTATCCCTTGCGAAAATTTCTCCGAATTCATGCAGCAAAATTTACTTTCTATGCGATCTCATCGAAAAAACGGGATACCAGATCGTCCAATAATTACCAGAGAACGCGTTTTCAATGCTCGAGATCTCGACAGATCTTGGAAGGGAGTAAATGAATTTTTTATCCCTTGCGAAAATTTCTCCGAATTCATGCAGCAAAATTTACTTTCTACGCGATCTCATCGAAAAACGGAATCGTTCAATAATTACGAGAGAAAATTCATTGTTTATCCGCGAGAATTTATGGAATCCGTTATAAGCAGGGTACGGCGGCGTCGGGGCAATATTTGCGCCGTCGGACGACGCGACGCAGAAATTGTCTGATCGAGGGCGCGCGTAGGTCTACCGATCTCCCTTCAGTTTCATAAATCCGGCAGGTCGGATTCGTTGCATGGGAGGACGTACGCGGTGCGGCGTCGGCCGCGTATACATTATCGAGCGCGGGGTTACACGCGAAACGCGAAACGCGTCTATACGGTGTCGGATAAGTTATGGGTCCCGTAGCGAGCCGTAGATCCCATGGACGCAGACGTACTGCGATCATTATCTGCGGATTTATGGTGGAACGCCGGCGGCGCGCTTTCGCGTGCCAGCGCACCTGTTAAAAGGACCCACCTACTAGAAAATCTATCGGCCTACCGCTCATACTCCACGCTGGCTGCGTCGTTTAATCAACGAAATAATTGCTCGCGCCTGACGACCGCCGTAAATTGGTTTCAGCTCGCGGGCCCGCGTCATATTTTTTTACGACTCCCCATTGATCGCCTTTGTAATGAGACCCATTTTATGGCGCTACAAAGTACTCGACGTTTGCCCGGGACGACCCACTCTCGCATTATCATTATTTTCCTTCGAGATCGACGTCGATCCTTGATTACAGTCGAGCACTCGTTCATTTCGGAGCCGATATTCCGATTCTTTCTTTACCGATCACAGAAATAAATGAATCGATTGAAATTTTACTATGTTGTTCTACAGTGTATAAGAAACATGCATGAATTTTTCATACTTGCGCTGTTGCCATGATTTACTTGACAAACTTTCACGTCTTATTTTGATAAAAATAAAATTAAACAAATATTAAGAACAAATTCTATATATAGAAACATGTTTAAAATTAATGTTTTTGTAGATCTACATAACATAGATACGCACATGTAAATTTAACTATATTAAGTTAGTACGTGTGACGTCAACCCATATAATATACCGCCTTGCCGCTCCAATCTCCCCGCAGGAACTCCCGAACCTCCTTAAACCGTCGGGTTTAAAGATCGAGAATTCAATGAAGAGCGAACATTCTTTCTCGATATCATAGTTATCGGTCGATGTTATGAACGGTCATCGGAGGAGCCTGGGGAGGAGGCCAACGCTGCCGGTCGAACGGGCCGGACATCCGTCGCTTAGGAACTTGGTCCAGCGTTAAATATGGGAAGCGACGGGGGGCCGGGGCGACTAATGTGATTGCTGGCAGACTGTTAGGCCACGCTAAAAGCACCGTGTCGTAAACTCCACGTTCCCGCGCGCACGTGGACCAACAGGGAGCGAGAGGAACGAGAATCGATGACCGCACACAGACATGAGTATCCCCTATCGTTTGCCATCGACTACCGAACTTCCAACGAATATCATCGGACATCGGCCATCCGTAATTTCATGGCTAAACATTTTTGGACGGGACGCAGTGAATTTGTAGAGATATTCGTCATCGATCAGATGAAATCGGACATGCTCAGCTTGGCGATGTATTAATTATACGGGTTTGTGATTTCGAACTAAATCCCTTAGGTCTGGATTGCAAATAATTTCGTTGACCGTTAGAGCAATGCGAACGCTCTATCGGATTTGCAGAGTGTTTCCGTAGCAGATACGCGTACCGAGTTTCGCTGTTAAACATTCTACGCGAATTTATTTGTTGCTCCAACAGTCGCGTGAAATTAACGAGGGGGTCAACGACCCTGAGGAAAATCCAGGAGCGTCCCTTTGTCGCGAGGTTCGAAGTGTTTCGTTCAGTGGGTCAAAGACAGTGGCAGGAATAATCGCGGCGTCGTTAATGTATTCGAGGGGATCGGGAGAGGGTCCATAAACCCGCGTTACCATAACCCCTTAATTGGCCCTCCCAGGAGCGAGCTACGAACGAACGCGTCCTCCGTGTGTCGATGGGAAATTTATGGAACCCCAAGGTCCGGGCTAATTCAATTACCGCTCCCATTAGAGTAGAACTCTTCGTTGCCGCGGCTCTCTGTCATCCCGAACGTTTTCTTCCTACGCGCTGGGACCTCTTGCAAAATGTATACGCGCCGCCTCGGGCCTACTCAAACCTCGGGTTCAAAAGTAAAAAGTGCTGGGGTTAGTAATTTATGTTTAACGGGGGAACAAGAGAATTTTTTTAACAAGAGAACAGAGGTGTTCATGAGAACTTTGTATTGAAGAACTGATAGGGAATGATGACAACATCGAGGGACGAGGTAGTGATTCGAAGGCAGTGCTGGAATAAAAATTCCCTTACGCGAGGAGTGGAAAATTATGAAATCCAATCTAAACTTGCAGCACAATACAACAAAAGTACCTAAATAGAGAATCCAGTCTCTTTACGATCTGGTTTTCATACGAATGGATATTATTATATAACAGAATAATGTTATTTAAGACTCAAACTTACCCAGTTTTCTACCATTTCTTAGAAAAGAAAGTTTATCGATTACAATACTTTACGACTGATGGACAAATAGAAAAAATGCATGAAAACGATTCTGCTTCTTTTCTAAACTAACTCTACATTATTCTGACCCATCAAAAAGCTTTTGATCGCGATAAGCGAGTTCATTCGTCCCAGTTAAAATCGTTCGCGTTTTACAGCGTTTTCGAACGGGCCAGAAATCATCCGTGGGTGTTTGAAACTGCGCACAGGTTTGCTCGGAATCATAATAATGGAGAAGTTCGAGTTCATAGTACCCGGATTACACCCCGCGTAAAAGTCTTTTACGACCGTTTCTCGTCCGGCACGCGCACGTTTTCAAAGTCGTTCGACGATGAAACGCGTTATAATACTCGCGAACGCGGTTTTCGATAATGACCGCATCAATCACCGGGAGATGGTAAAAAGATGAATCACGTGGTTCTCAATCAAGAATTTTCTAAATTTACCATAAAATCCTAGTAATGTGCCGTGTAATATGATAATGCGAGGGCATTTAATTTAATTGAATTACGTCATCAATACGTGTCATCATTTTGTTTTTCTATTTTTCCCATGATACGATGTACGCGTGCACCTGGACGTTTGTCAGATTGCAATTTATGGAAAGGTTCGTTTTCCACAAGGAACATGAATGAAATATTGTTCCAGGAAGCTTAATCAAGACTAACGGGTTTTCCATTGTTAGTTCGTTTAACCTGGTTGTAAAAAAAATATTGTTTCGGTAGACAATGTCGGCTGGTTTCGGAACGCAAACAGAACGAGTGAAAAAAGATCGCGAGCGAATAACGAGACGCCATTTTATTTAGTAAGCTTAACGAATTTGGGAAAAAAGATTATTTTTATTTGGTATACACATCCAGGTGTATGAAAATAACCAGGAATCGTTTCGCTTGTTTTTCTACCTGTCACCGGCGCCGGCGTCGTGTGTCAAACGAAATCCGAGATCGATCGCCCTTTGATCTCGGCTTTTATTAAAAATGAAAGATAGAGGATCCGTCGTTATTAAATTTAATTAGTACAGCCAACCTTTTAATACGAATTATTATAGACAGTTTAATAATACAGGTATTATGTCGTTTTTTTACTGTTCCGGGATATCGAGACTCGGTCTCAGATTTTTTTCACACATTATTACAGCGCGACCTGTATATATCCCCGTGGAACCGATCCGTTGGTTTAATGCCATCGATTCGGGAGCCGGCGAACGAGGCAAAAGTCGTCCCAGCTTCAAGTAGCTAGGTTCGATCGTTAAATCCCCGACCTCATCGACGACTTAACCACCCCGCCAACCCGGAAGAGATAGCGGCCATTCGCAGCCTGAATGAACTTCGCCCAGGAACTGTTCATCGCCCTTTCAAGAATACAGGCCCACGTATAGACCCTCAGAATTTTGTCAAACTATGCTCCCGCGTTTTAATAACAGCATTTCATTTCCCGAAAAATGTGCTCAATAAATATTCATTTTTAATTATGTTTAATTATATGACAGTCTATCATTTTTTAGTTATGTTTAATTATATGATAGTTTATCATTTTCCCTACACATAAAATAGATGAAAAAAAGAATTTCTTTGATCCGAGACAGTTTTTAAAAGTGATAATTAGAAATCCACTGTTCATCGTTTAAAAATTTGTTTGAAGGAGGCGGTTCAGTGTTAAAGATTTTCGTTCGATCAAATTGAGAACTTTCCCCTGTCAGATTATCGGCCCCGAAATCGATGAGTAGCGACGCGTATCAAGCTCGACGACAAAAATTTAATTAACCGTAAGAATGGAATCGAGAGTTGACCGTAACGTGGCGGGTCTTTTTGGCGGAGATCCAGCCGCGAAAATCGCCTTAGCTGGCCAGCAGGAGCACCACAGCCGGGGAAAGAGCGAAAGGGGATGGTTTTGGGGGATGAAGCCGAGGAACAAGAAGCGTACATCCCGATTCATAAGTCTCAGACCTCAGGTATGAAACGAACAGGCGAATGAGATTCTCTCTCTCTCTCTGCTACGTTCCGATAGAAAGAAAAGAAATTCTCCATTTCCTTTCAATCGTCAGGTTTCTCATTCTCTCCTCTCATTTGGGGAACCGATCGTCTCATACGTCTGCGTAAACTCCAAATGAAAAGAAAGTCAAGCGAAAGGAAGTCAACGAAATTTTTATTCCAATACCTTCGGTTCAGAAAAGTAGAAGAAAATCAAGTAAATTAAATACGAAGAATCTCTTGTGTTTAATTAACAATCGAGGATTAAAAAAAGATATTTTTTTTTAATTCCTTTCAATCGTCTTGAGATTTTAATGCCGAGAAGTATTCGAAGACTTGTGAGCTGAGGTGTACGTAGGGTCTTTAACGTTGAGGTAGGACAGGTTTAAGCTTTCCACAGGCGGCCGGGTGGGTCTCTTACCCTTCCTCGTTCCTTTTTGTTCCTGCGGGATCTCGCGCGCCGGGGGACGTTCCTGGACGGCGGGGCAGGAGGGACGCGGCCGGTCGGCAAGAAGCATCCCGTGATTTAGTGCACGACCGCAGTGCGCTTCTTCTACGCGGAAGAGGGCTGAGATAGCGACGGGAAAAGAGGGAAAAACCCCGGCCAGGACGATTTTAAAGGGAGATGATGGCTATTACATATTTCCCTTGTGCCTAGAGTACGTCTCGTGTACATTGCTCAAAAGCTTGTAACATGCGGGGAATACAGACGAGTTCATTTTTTTTATTCTCCCTGGCGCTCATATAAAAAATACGTTTTTCACTAACGAGGCATTCGGGCGCAAACCGACGCGCGACGTCCGTGAGATGTGATCCAACTTCGTCAGGAATTAGGAAATAAATATTCTTATCCTACTCGAGCCAAGGAATCGAGCTTGTAACAAGCGGAGAATACAGAGGAGTTCATTTTTTTTTATTCTCCCTTGCGCTCATATAAAAAATACGTTTTTCGCTAACAAGGCTTTCGGGTGTAAACCGTGTCCGTAAGATGTGATCCAACTTCGTCAGGAATTGGGAAATAAGTATTCTTATCCTCTTCGAGCCAAGGAATCGACCTAAAAAAATAATAAATAAATCTGAGAGAAAGTGGTACCTGACAATTCGCGGATTAAACGTTTGAATCTACGGTGCAAAAAGATTCGCGGGCGAACAAATAAATTCATGCGCTCGCGTACATGGCACGTTAGGTATGTTCCCATCCCGTTTTTACTCCGCTGTCCAATTTCCTATCTCGAGCGGAAAACAAATACGCGCGGCCGTGCGCCGGGCTGGAAGCTGGATCGTTAAAACTCTTCAATTACCGGGCGTAGTCGCGGACCTCACTTCAAGGAAAGCCCCGCCGCAGTCGCAGTCGCAGTCGCAGCTGCGATGCCAACAGCGTCTGACCGGCAATCGGTCGACGCGTTTTGCACCGTTCTTTTCGATTCTTCTTCCTTTTCCCATCGGCGTCTCTCTTTTCGCCTATTTTTCTCGCCGTCGTCGTCTGGCTCGTTCCTCTTCGTCGGGAATCGACGACAACGTCGATACCCGGCCGTGGAATCCGGAAAAGTGGACTCATTCGTGGAATCGAAAAGGCTTCCACGTTTACGTCCGTCAGTATCATCGCTTTTATGTAAAATATTCTGCGCACGTGACCGACGGCGTCAATGGTTCGATCGGAGGGAACGAGACGACAGTCGCGATGAATATACAAAATATTGTACACAATCTCGTTACACGTTGAGTTCACGCCTTAATGAAGATTGTGGACCGGTCGCAGACGATTGAATCTGGCGCAGGTAATTTAACGTGATGGAGTCAATTCACGATAACGTATACCGGCAGCTGTTGATTATCTATTAGGAAGCAATAAACAGAGAGCGGCTTTCAGAGATTCTGACCGAGCGGACGCATTTGATCTATGATCCAATAAATTACACCGGTTTCTGAAATTGCGTTAGTTGACCGCGCCAAATTAATAATTGTGACCATCGCCGAGTAAGGAGCATCGACATTCCCTATGCATCGTCAAAACAATTTCGATAAATAAATTCGTCGATAAATAATATGAATACAGACTATTTAAGAGGCACGGGACCGTCACATGGGCATCTGTGTGCTAGTAGGGTAGCAATGTGTAAGTCGCGTACATGTTTGTGCTGATTTTTCATTGCCATATACATGAAATAACGACTGATTTGCAAGTGCACTAATAGTGAGCAAAAAGATTTTTTTATTAAAAGATAAATTTTATAATTAAGAAATAATTTTATAATCGAAGTGGCGTAACACGTCACAATATCGTCGCTACCAAGCGGCTACGTTCAAATCGATAGATCGAACGATCAAAAAGTATTTGTTGAATGTAGAGAAATAAACAGAAATTTTGATTATTTCGTTGGCTAGCGACAAACCTTGGACAAATAAGAAGCCACTCAGATAAAATTTGAGTGCATTTGTTGCTTTTATGTCGAATAATATCTTACATTAGAATCTTATTATTTGCGGCCATAATGTCGACTTTGCAGGGCCACGACTTATAGGCGGCCATAAACAACATTCGAAAATACACGCGCATATATACGTACACTTACTTACAATTACGACCGTTTTTCCGCATAGCGTTGAAGTCAACGTTTGTTTTGGTAAAATTATCCCGTGCCCCTTAATTATTATTAACAACTCCTGAAGAATTAAAAAAATATTGCATCGAATCTTATGCCTCGAAAACGATTTCGTCTCGTTCCAAAGGAAACGAGACTCTCCTCTCGGTATAAAAAAAGATCATTTGTATTCGGAGGCCGTGGGAAATTGGTGAAAAAGTGGCACTCAATTCTCGTCACGGAATTATTCATTTGTCGCGGATGCGAACACGAAGCGTGCCGATGCGGTGGGTAACACGGTAGCAGCAGCAGTGGAGAGCAACGCGTCCGCCGGCGTGCTATGCCGGGTAGACAAGCAGATATGCAGTCCAAACTGAAGTAGCAGTAATATAGGCCGTGCAATATATCCGCGTCAGGTTGACCAATGCCCTGTCCAAGCCGCCATACATCAACCGGCTGCATTGTGGCCACTTCGGATTATCCCCGGCTTTGAAACGGCTACGATTTCGAATTTTCGAAAGTCGCGTGTTTCCGGGAACGCGCCGCCATCAAACGCTCCTCTCCCGGGGACGGATGCCTTTCACGTTCGAGAGCGTCCGTCGAGCCCCATCGACGTCTCCCGTTTCGTTTTTACCCTCCTATCGAATACCGATCGCTCCAAACGATTTGTCGATGAACAATTAATTTTTATATATTAGATTCGAATAAACGCCGTGACCGGTTTTATTCCCTCGGACGCGATCGACCGGAATAAAGAAAAAGCAGCCTTTGCCGGCCGATTGGCTATTCCGGAAGGCTCATAACTTCTCGGATCGGCCATTAAGACCGATCAGTCCAGTTCCTTCGCTCTCTGTACTTTCATCAAACTTTCCGCGGCGGTCGCGCGATAATTCATTCGGATCACGCGCGGGAAACGCTACGGGGGTTCGTTCGTTCGGTTTTTATGAAAGAAAAATAGTGCCGGCTACGGAGTCGTGGCCGGCTTATTGCCCGGCGTATCCCGGGCCAGGGAAACAATTAAGGGGGACCGCGATCGTGATACACGGTTTTCGTTACCGCAGGAACTCCATCGAAGTGTTGCCCTATGTGAAACTTTCGTCAATTAACCGGCGAATCAAGGCACAAAAGGAACAATTCCCCGGCCGACCTCGTGACCAATTAGAAGACTCGGCCGATAACGAAACCGATCGACCGTTCGTTCGTCGAACAGAATTTGATCAAGGAATACGATGAATGAAAGCGTTATCGTCTCTGGTGTCTTGCTGAGTGACGCCTCGCCGAAGGATGTTTATAAAACGGAGATAGCGGTTCTTCTGAAGAAAGGAGGCATTAATGAGCTCCACTGCGATAGTTGGGAGTTCTGGACCGACTAGTATATCTTTACTAAGTAGTAATCCCCACTTTTTAAGTAAGATAATTTGTATTCCAGTGTTGAACATATCACCTGATCCTCGTATAATTAATTTCTATCCACTGGAAAATAAAAAAAGGGTAACGTGAATTTATTTGTCGAAGAGAATTTCGCATTTCGCGTCCGCCACTTCGGATCGATTAACTTTCGCGGCTGGAACTGTATACCAGCTATTATCTTAATTGAAAACAGTCGGACAAGTTTAGTGGGATTGCAGGATTAAGTGCGAGCGAACCACTCTCCTCTCCTGGCTCGCGGTTTCATTAACGTATAGCGAAGATAGCGCGTTAAATGTTCTTCTTAATCTTGGCAATATGCTCTTAAAAAATAATTTCGACGAGGTGAAATAAAATGTCTGTTCCTTCTCGTTTTCAGCGCGAGACGATCTCGCGTCAAACGGGGTGGAATTTAAATTAGGACTCGTGTAACTTCCCGTGTCGCGCGAAATTCTTGACGAAATTTGCAATTGTACGGGGTTGAGAGATGTTGTAGAAGGATGAACTGAAAATTGAGAAGGCATTTAGATTGACGGCAGACGAGTTTAGCGGAAACGCAGGAAAGTTTCGAGGAGGCGGATTACAATTCTGTCTCGCCGGTGTAAAAGATAAGAAAGTTTAGCACATGTCGCAGTTAATTTACAACTTTCCAAAAACTTGTACACCGGATTAACTACCACTACCAGTCGGGGTCGGCAAGCTGTTTAGAAATGCAAGAGAGTAGAATGGTTCGCCACCGCGCCGCGCCGCACCGAACCACTTTAAAACGACTTTATTAAGTCTCCGGCTCTACAGTATAAACGTATATTAAGTTTTCAACGAGAAATTACGACGTCTTAATTTATATATGTACCGTACGCTCGCTTTGCCCTATTTAAATGCAGTAATACATTGTAACGGACAGAATTTAAGTGCAATGTATTGTAAAAATGGCAGAATTTTGATTAATAAATGAAGGGAAACGAATTATGGCATTTTTATTTCATGATCATTGATCAGGTGATTAAATAACCAATCCTAAAGGCGGCTACTATAAGTTAGTGGTCACTCCCTTTAAAATCATCCGAGTAACTATGCACAATTAATGGAAATGATTAAAGTTTGGCTAATAAATGGAGGGAAACGAATTATGGCGCTTTTTATTTCACGATCCTTGATCAAGAGATTAAATGACTAATCCTGAGGGCGGCTACTATAAGTTAGTGGTCATTCCCTTTAAAATCACCCGAGTAACTATGGACGATTAATGGAAATGATTAAAGTCTGATTAATAAATGGAGGGAAACGAATTATGGCATTTTTTATTTCACGATCCTTTATCAGATGACACATCTTGGAAATGATTACGATCGGGAAAATTATCACTCCCTTCTTTTAATAATTTAATGCAACGAATTGGGAAAAATAGCTGATTCTATTTCTAGAGTACTACAGTCAGCTTCCTGGACATCAAGAAGAATATGATATATAATATTTAATATCCACTTTAAAACGGCTTTGTTAAATCTCAGGCTGTACGGTATAAGCGTATATTAAGTTTTCAACGAGAAATTACGACGTCTTAATTTATGCACGCTAGCTTTGCCCTGTACGCTCCAGAGAATGAACGACTCCGATCTAGATTTGTTGCACATAAAAATAGCAAAATGCCAAGTGAATTTAGAATTATATAATAAACATTACAAATTAATTTTCACAGTTTTAATTTAGAGAATGAACGACTCCGATCTAGGTTTGTTTCGCATAAAAATAGCAAACTGCAAAGTGAATTTAGAATTATATAGTAAACATTCCAAATTAATTTTAACAGTTTTAATTTACTCGAAAGACGCACGAACGAGTTGACAATAAAAAAATTAGTCACCCGTACGTAGATACATCGGAATACGGATCAATAAACTACAGGGCGATTGTATCCAATCAGTTAAAGTTTAGGAAGATTGGAGATGAACATTGGGAAAGTTTTTGGTAGGAGTGTACGTGCAAAGGATCGGAGTAGCTGCTGCGACTCCAATTCAATTCAATCTCGCTCGATATACGCCGGGGTGACACGATTCCAGGGCGAGCGAAAGAAGGCATCGCGATCGCTTGAGCGAAACGCTTGATCGATCGTAACGTCGCGATCCAACGAGATTTAAAGGGATCCCTCTTCTCCCACCGAGTACAGACCCTACTCGTGCCCCGGAACTTCTCGAATTTTATTTACCTGTACGAGTTCCTCCGGATCGAATAACAATTACCGTGAGCCTTCGCTTCCGCCGTTCAACTTTCGCTACCTCATAAGCAAATTCTCTCCAATTCCATTCGCCAAATAAATAGTTAACTCATCAATGGTTCTAATTAGAAATCGCACATTTAAAACCGCCTTTAGGGCCGTCGTGAAGCCGATTTAAGAAGGGAGACGAAGATCGGTTCAGAGAACTGGCCTCGTAATCATTTTACACGCGGTTTAATATTAAAAGTTCGCTTAATTCGTATTAGAGGAGGGAACGTTTTTAGTCGCGAACTTCCAAGCTAGTTTCGAAGTTCATTTGGCGATCGTCTTGGGCCGCCGGTAATTAGTTCGTAAATAGTAACAAAACACGGTTAAAACTCGATCAACAACTTTCAGCTTGAATCAATTTTCTAATTGTCCCTCACAAAAATATTGAAATTCCTCGTAAACCAAGAACGTGTTAAACTGTGTGACGAGTCACACATTTGTGGTACAAAGTTCCGCGTGAAAGTAAAAGTTCGAGGTGTACGTTATTTGTACGCAAATGAGACGCGTCCCAGTCGCGTTCATCCAATTTCTGACTCTTTTCCTAAAAGCGAAACGTGATCCAACTTTCTGTCACGCCATTAAACTTCCCTCCGGAGAGTTAAAAGAATTTGATAAAATAATTATCGCGGTCAAAAGGAGACGTTCCATTTCCCCCCCGAGAGATTCACTGATGTATTTCACGCGTAAAAATGAGTATCGGAAACGCGCGACGCTCGAAATCCGGGCGTCCGTTTTCGGTGAAGACGCGCGATACGAATCTGGGGTAACAACGAAAACGTCTGAAAACGCGGGGATTAAGTAATTGCTGGTCGCGGCGCGGGGCGGGACGATAGGGTTAATCGCGCAGCAGTTTTGCAAACGAGTCTGCCGGCGCGGCCGCGCCACCGGCCCCGATCAAAATCGTCGCCCGTGAATCATTCCTGTCGCGACAGCCGTTCGTAATTCACTAAATGCGTTCGCGCCCGTTAGTTCCCCGCTCTCGTTCCTGATGGATTTGTAAAGGGAATTCATAGAGTGCTGACAATTATCGCCGGGGATCCCTGTCGCCCGCTAATTCGAGTCGACTTCTCGTCGAAGGAAACGACGTTTGACGAGTGGAGATCAATTGGACGTCGGGTATCAGCGATTTTAATGAAACGGAGACAAATTGTTTCCGAATATCGAGTCGAATCGCAAATTATTTGAGATCGTCAAGAAGAAACAGAATAATTTTAGAAAACAGGTCTGTATTTTAATACTTTGAAGTAATTAAGGTGGCTCCAGCGAGTTTGTCTGAAATTATAGATTGGGGTTAAACTTTAGGAGCATATTATTCAAATCTTTAATTTTCGATAGCCATAAAAAGAACGGGAGGTCATCACATAAATTGGTGAGAAAAGTACATTACAAAATGTTCATTTTTAACATAGAGTTATATGGAAAATGTAAGATAAATTGCTTGTTCTTAGTAGTAAAATTATAGATTTGAGTAAAAAACTACACGCTTATAAAATTTGAGACAAGGATTCTGCTAGTATAAAAAAAATATAGGTAACCACGCATTTTTTATGAGTAACTAGCAGTCAATTTTTTGTTTTTGTTTTTAGTCGATAGTGCCCATCATTACTTTGAACGACTAAAAAGTTAATTTCTACATGCTGGATGAACTCGTAAGATCTCGCGACGCATAAACTGGGAAATGAGAGGACATAATAATAAAACTATAATTACACGTAATAAATTGATCTTTATTAAAACGTCTCAATTTAACAGACGTCTTCGATAAATTCGTCCCGCTTTTATGCGTCTAATTTACGACTCGCGACTCGGTGGAGACTAGCTTCACTCCGTGAATTGATCAAGCCGATTCTAATCTGGCCGCGGACGCGCTTAGTGAATTGTGGCCCCGCCGATAGCGTGATTCATGCACCGTAATTTCACAGCCGCGTAGTCCAGGCGCCATAGCTGGTACTCGTAATTCAAAATTAGAAATCCACACGCAACGACAGCGGTCCGACCGCTTTGACTTCTAATCCTTTGATATATTATAAAGAGACCGAGCAATNATCGTAAATGTATAAATACTGGTTCGAATCATGTTTTAGATATGTTACACTCGAGGGATGGCATTTCTCATATGCATGAAGTCGACGCTACCGTGACCGGAATTCTTTCCCTGTTAGTTCTATGAAATATAAACGCGAGGAGTGAAAAGGAGTCACGTCGAAACAGTTGAAACGGAATTCCTCCGTTTATTATGCTCCCGCTGCAATTCAGCGCCGACTCCATATACTTCCGTAAAGTTTTCCCGTTAACGACGAGACCCGCCTTTCGCATGAAATTTACTGTCGTCACAAGATTCAATTTCCCCTTTTGGCAGCGCCGCCGGTCGAATTAGCGGGGTAATCAGTTAATTTTACCTCGTCCCGGCTTTCATCGCGATAGGTCGTATTGTACGCTTCAAAGCGACTTTTTAAACGCGCGCGTACACGCGCGGTAAGTAAAGCGGCGCCGGTAGCGGTACAAAGAATTTATCGAAATATTTTAAAGTGACCTGTTCGCCCCGCGAACCGATCCATTACACGCGCGTCCCCATAAATTCATTTCGCAAAATAGTTTCCAACACTTTTTTTCTCGTACGAACGTATCGCGGGGGAAAACTTCAAAAACGGAAACAAAGTCATCAGGCAAATCCATTAGCGCGGCGGAGCCGTTCGGCCGTTCGAAAGGAGGGAAAAACCGATCTAAAATTCCGTGAAAAATTTTTCGAAAAAACACCGCTCGATGGGATATACGGGAACAATCCGCTCTTCTTTTCATCGCGACGCTCTTCACGCGAATGAAACGATACGCGCTCGCGAACTCCGCGGACACAAAATCCGATAAAAAAGGGTTCCCGTCGAACACCGTTGAACGCGAATCGTTCGAGAGCGCGGTACAGGCTCGCTCAAAATTCGCCGCGTTTCGATCGATCGTGGAATTTCGTCTTATCCAAACGGTCAAACAAAATCTCGGAATTTCATTGCTTATTCTCGTTTCTATGAACGCCTTCCCCGTTTTTAAGGTCGTGTTTCTCTGTTCACTGGCAGCCAGGATTTTCGACTAGGAATTCCAGCGCGAAATATCATCGGGCTCCGGCGCAGTGCAATAAATTCGTTTTTATTTTCGTCCGGTTACTGGTCGTTTTTCCTTTTATTAAATCCTTTCCTCGTTCTCNAATTTTTTTTTCTTTTTTATTGCACTTCTTGAACACATTTCTTTTATTTCGTTTAATACGTTTAAAAAATTCATAATTAATGATTTTAATAAAAATCCGCAATATTTGGGGCATCCGCAGTAATTGGCACACTTACCCTAAATGATTTTACGATCGTAAATGTATAAATACTGGTTCGAATCATGTTTTATATATGTTACACTCGAGGGATGGCATTTCTCATATGCATGAAGTCGACGCTACCGTGACCGGAATTCTTTCCCTGTTAGTTCTATGAAATATAAACGCGAGGAGTGAAAAGGAGTCACGTCGAAACAGTTGAAACGGAATTCCTCCGTTTATTATGCTCCCGCTGCAATTCAGCGCCGACTCCATATACTTCCGTAAAGTTTTCCCGTTAACGACGAGACCCGCCTTTCGCATGAAATTTACTGTCGTCACGAGATTCAATTTCCCCTTTTGGCAGCGCCGCCGGTCGAATTAGCGGGGTAATCAGTTAATTTTACCTCGTCCCGGCTTGCATCGCGATAGGTCGTATTGTACGCTTCAAAGCGACTTTAAAACGCGCGCGTGCACGCGCGGTAAGTAAAGCGGCGCCGGTAGCGGTACAAAGAATTTATCGAAATATTTTAAAGTGACCTGTTCGCCCCGCGAACCGATCCATTACACGCGCGTCCCCATAAATTCATTTCGCAAAATAGTTTCCAACACTTTTTTTCTCGTACGAACGCATCGCGCGGGAAAACTTCAAAAACGGAAACAAAGTCATCAGGCAAATCCATTAGCGCGGCGGAGCCGTTCGGCCGTTCGAAAGGAGGGAAAAACCGATCTAAAATTCCGTGAAAAATTTTTCGAAAAAACACCGCTCGATGGGATATACGGGAACAATCCGCTCTTCTTTTCATCGCGACGCTCTTCACGCGAATGAAACGATACGCGCTCGCGAACTCCGCGGACACAAAATCCGATAAAAAAGGGTTCCCGTCGAACACCGTTGAACGCGAATCGTTCGAGAGCGCGGTACAGGCTCGCTCAAAATTCGCCGCGTTTCGATCGATCGTGGAATTTCGTCTTATCCAAACGGTCAAACAAAATCTCGGAATTTCATTGCTTATTCTCGTTTCTATGAACGCCTTCCCCGTTTTTAAGGTCGTGTTTCTCTGTTCACTGGCAGCCAGGATTTTCGACTAGGAATTCCAGCGCGAAATATCATCGGGCTCCGGCGCAGTGCAATAAATTCGTTTTTATTTTCGTCCGGTTACTGGTCGTTTTTCCTTTTATTAAATCCTTTCCTCGTTCTCGGCGTCCAGCCTCCTTAAAAATCGTTCTCCACGTCGAGGGCCGTGTAACACCTGGCAAACAATTTCTCCCCTTTGGTGGTCCTTAGACACTACGCTCCGGGAGTTAAATTACGTTTCTTTTAACCCGGGCCACGTATACCCTCCTCCGATATCATCGAAATAATTTCCCGCGAGAAACGATTCGCGCTCCCATCTGTTCCTACGAGTCCCACTGCGTTCTGCTCATTTCTTTCATTTGCTCTCGGCTCCTTTCATCAGCTCTTAAGGACGTTTGTCAGGGTTTCAGAGGGGTAAGCGGTGCGGAGGTTTTCTATGCTTATACATTGTAAACATCGACTAATGTCAACGTCATTTGTTTAATACATCAAGTATTCAAATGCATTAAGGTTGTGTGAGCCGTAAGATCTCTGCCAAAAAAGCTCTGTCAGTAATCACCGAAGGTAATAGAACGTTAGAAAAGTCGTGCGACATAATCTCCTTAGTCTAAGAAAAAAATCGCGGCAGAGACTCTTAGGTTCGTGGGGATTAAAGAAAAAATTGAACAGACGATCGAGGCTGTTCGGTTATCGTCCCGTATCGGCGCAAAGAAGTATCCCGTTCCGAGTTTCCGATCTCCATCCGGCGTCCTCGATAGTCGTTCGATAAGTTCGGTAACACGGGATAAAAGAAGTTCGATTGAAGATTCCCCGGGAACATTCTTATCCTAGGGTCCCCACCGGCTACCGGAGAAATAATAAACAAAAGTTTCCGCGAAACTTTCGTTTTAAAATGATATTAGCCGGCGGCCATCCTCGGGGCGGGGAAGCCCACGCCTGTTCCCATGCACGGATGCGAAGTAATGATAAACTTCGGAACAAGTTCCTCGCGCCTACTGCGTCTCCGCTACGTACTTCTCGTTTTTACCCCGGCAAGCCGCAACTTTCGCGTCTCGCGTCCCGATCACACGTCCTCGGACCACTTTACCGTCTCCTCCCGTCGCCACAATTTTCCCTTCCCAATCCCGACGCGCCCTTCGTTGTTCGCGATCAAATTAAGGAGGTTCGGGAGTTATCAGAGAAATAAATGAATCGACTGAAATTTTACTATGTTGTTCTATAGTGTATAAGAACGTCAACCCATGTAAAAGTATAGGGTACTCCCTTGCAGCTCCCGAACCTCCTTAATCGAAGACCGTGGAGGCTCAATCGTCGCGTCCTCTCGGTTCGGTCGACGAGACGATTCGGACTGTGAAATCGGTTTCGGGAGAACAACTATTTGGATAGATTTTATGGGGTAAACCATACGAGGGATAGCGGCCGGATGACTCGCCTTTTTTCGGGTTAAAAACCAATCTGTACGCGATTGCGAGCCGCGACGCGGGGGACATCGGTGACAGTGAACGAAGTCGGCGGAGAGCCAGACGCGGTCGAGCCGGATCACTCGATACGACAGAGAGAAGAACAAAGCTGGGATAGGTTTCTATCGGAGGTACGTCACGGCCAAACGGCTGCCCCTTCGACTGATTGCTTCGTTCCCGGTTATTCAACGATAAAACACTCTCCCTGTCACGCTGTTTTTTTTTTTTTACAAGTGCGAATTTCCTCCGGGTGAAACGACGCGATCTAGAAGTCGTCTAGTTTTATTCGACTGCGGACTTTATACAATTCTAAGAGGATTGAACATGCAAAAATGTAATTTACAGAAAGATTCAGGATATCAAAACTTGAATACGTGGCACAATGTTTAAATGACCCCAAATAAATTTTTATTAAACATGTTATTTTGCATAAATTAAACACGATTATAAAATATTCAATTTCCGACAAATATTAATAACCTTTGATTTGTAAATGTCACTATTTGGTAATGACAGTGATTCAAAAATGAGGATAGCAATTGACACTCGAAGCTGACAGTGACAGAATATTTTATTTACCGAACCGAATGGATTAACGTTGGCCACAGAGCGACCGCACTATCCACGTTCACAGTCACTTGTTCCGAGCTTGTTTTATCAATTTTTCGTTGCCAGCATCGCTCTTCTGGCCAGACGGATCTTTCTTTATCGCCGGATGATTTTTCGGGACGGTCGTGAAAAATGGCCACGAGCGTCGAGTGCCATTACGAGGATAGGTTACATTTTTAATTTCCTTGTTTGTCGGCTGCTCTGACGGAACATCGATAACGGTTATCGCGACTATGCTCGATACCACCGCCGATGCCAGTCGTTTGTGCACGGAAAAAGTTACAGAATTTTGCCGATCTTATCATAAACCGTGCTGTATAGGAAACAGAATCCGTCTTTAAACGCTGTCAATATGATAATTAATCAAGATGCAGACGATGAGTTAATAAGGAGTGTCGAATTTATTAATTAATGGAGGCTCGGTTCAATGTTTAAGGATTTTTCTCAAGTACACTAGCTATGATGACGAATGGCTTCATAGCTGACTAATGGATAATTCCAAAGCAGGTCCTTTGATCGCTTTAGAATTTCATGTACGGAAGCTTATCATTGCAAGCTCGATCGATAAAAATGGACTCGTGATTCGGGCAATTATTCAATCACTCGGTAGCCGGGAGATGCGGAGCGAGTGAGTGAATGGCGACCGATAGAAGTTGAAGGAGCGTTGGATAAATTGCCGGATCCATGATTCATCGGGGCATTAAAGTTTCACGGGAACGCGTCCGTCAAGCGTGGGGGTTCGAAAATCGTAAGCACGTAAAAAGCTCTCGGCAACGTCGTCGTCGTCGTCGTCGTCGCCGCCGCGGCACGGCGCGTCGCGACGCCTGGCCAACGTATATTTTCGAGAGAGATTAATTATATAGTTTCTCACATACATTTCCCGGGCAGACAGGGAGCGGGGTTATATACGAAACAGATATCCCACGGGGAAAACCTGCTACATTTTTATACGAAGCTTCGTCTCACTTAATTTCCGACGTATTTAATTCCCTTAATTATAATTTTTTCTACTGTCTAATCATACTTAACGTGCACATTTCTTGAAGATTTTCGAGAACTACGTAGGGAACGTAAATTATTATCGTATCACGGGAATTAATTAAATTTGTGCATAATTAATTGATTAAAAGTACCAATTCATTATCAAATTCAATTTGCAATTACTCTTACTTGATTTGATTCAAGGTAATACCAATGGCTGTTGGTAAAAAGAAGTACGAGGAGATCTTGAGAGCATTTCCTGTTACTTCTCTCGCTAATACTACCGAGGTAAGGTAATTCCGACTGCGGAGCAGATTAGGCGATTCTTTTCCACGTTCCCCTGTAGTCTCGCGGTGACTTTTGTTCCATCTGGCAACCCGCGGCCATCCCTTTTCTCCTCCGGTAGGGAAGCTAACGACCGTTAAAACGTGGCGAGAGAAAAAAAAGGAAACGGGGGAAAAATAAACGAGAATTAAATCACGACTTTCGCGGTATCTCCGAGTTCAGTTACTAGGAACGTAAATCATTTATTTGGGTCTACGAGACGGAGCGATACTTCCAATTACAGAATCGATCGATCGACCGATCGAAAACGAGTCCACAAAAATTGCCTTGCATTTGATTATATTTTCGTTTCAATCTTCCGCGGCGGAACGCGGGGTCCTTCGAGTTACAGGAAAATGATAACGGGAAAAGAAGAAGACCTAAAAGAAATCTGCGGCTGATTAGCCGAAGGCGACCGAATCTCACGTTTTCAGTTGAAACGAAGAGCGAGCCGAACCGAAAGTCACTTAACGAGCAGAGGCTGCGCCGGCCACGAGAACGGGAAACCATGGGAATAAAAAAAAAAAGAAGAAGAAATAAGAGAAAAGTAGAAACCCGGGGCGGGGAGACGAGCAGGAAAGACAAATTGCGGTGCGGCGAGGGAAGCCGTGGCAGTTTCTGGCTCCGCGCGGGAAACCCGGGAACGCGACGGTGAATTAAAAGGAAATTCGGCCGCAACGTAGGAATGTTCGGTGCCCGCGGAACGAGCTCGTTGCCCCTGTCGAGTCCGGCTCTAATTAGAAGGATTCGAACGCGGGTCTACCTGCTGAGAGGATAACGCGGCTCCCACCGAATTTCCTTATCGTCCCTTCAGGCTCTATTTTCCAGTCGCGATAATTGTAACGCGGCCAGCTTCTAACGATCCCTTCGTCGACTCTTTACCACCGTTTATTTTGCCCACGATACCAAAGGGACGCGGGCTCAAACGGAAATACGTGACAATCGAAGCAATAGAATTATTCCCATTGATAATAATTAATACAAATTTAGTGACAATCTGCGGGACAGTCGATATTTTCTACGTTCAAAGAAACTTGCAAGCTTCTGTCAAAATCCACGAAGTTTATTATTTAATCAACGAATTTCTTTTTTGATGCTGCAACAAAATTTTGTCCACGATACCAAAGAGATTGCGAGCTCAAATGGAAATACGTGACAATCGTNAGGAAACAGAATCCGTCTTTAAACGCTGTCAATATGATAATTAATCAAGATGCAGACGATGAGTTAATAAGGAGTGTCGAATTTATTAATTAATGGAGGCTCGGTTCAATGTTTAAGGATTTTTCTCAAGTACACTAGCTATGATGACGAATGGCTTCATAGCTGACTAATGGATAATTCCAAAGCAGGTCCTTTGATCGCTTTAGAATTTCATGTACGGAAGCTTATCATTGCAAGCTCGATCGATAAAAATGGACTCGTGATTCGGGCAATTATTCAATCACTCGGTAGCCGGGAGATGCGGAGCGAGTGAGTGAATGGCGACCGATAGAAGTTGAAGGAGCGTTGGATAAATTGCCGGATCCATGATTCATCGGGGCATTAAAGTTTCACGGGAACGCGTCCGTCAAGCGTGGGGGTTCGAAAATCGTAAGCACGTAAAAAGCTCTCGGCAACGTCGTCGTCGTCGTCGTCGTCGCCGCCGCGGCACGGCGCGTCGCGACGCCTGGCCAACGTATATTTTCGAGAGAGATTAATTATATAGTTTCTCACATACATTTCCCGGGCAGACAGGGAGCGGGGTTATATACGAAACAGATATCCCACGGGGAAAACCTGCTACATTTTTATACGAAGCTTCGTCTCACTTAATTTCCGACGTATTTAATTCCCTTAATTATAATTTTTTCTACTGTCTAATCATACTTAACGTGCACATTTCTTGAAGATTTTCGAGAACTACGTAGGGAACGTAAATTATTATCGTATCACGGGAATTAATTAAATTTGTGCATAATTAATTGATTAAAAGTACCAATTCATTATCAAATTCAATTTGCAATTACTCTTACTTGATTTGATTCAAGGTAATACCAATGGCTGTTGGTAAAAAGAAGTACGAGGAGATCTTGAGAGCATTTCCTGTTACTTCTCTCGCTAATACTACCGAGGTAAGGTAATTCCGACTGCGGAGCAGATTAGGCGATTCTTTTCCACGTTCCCCTGTAGTCTCGCGGTGACTTTTGTTCCATCTGGCAACCCGCGGCCATCCCTTTTCTCCTCCGGTAGGGAAGCTAACGACCGTTAAAACGTGGCGAGAGAAAAAAAAGGAAACGGGGGAAAAATAAACGAGAATTAAATCACGACTTTCGCGGTATCTCCGAGTTCAGTTACTAGGAACGTAAATCATTTATTTGGGTCTACGAGACGGAGCGATACTTCCAATTACAGAATCGATCGATCGACCGATCGAAAACGAGTCCACAAAAATTGCCTTGCATTTGATTATATTTTCGTTTCAATCTTCCGCGGCGGAACGCGGGGTCCTTCGAGTTACAGGAAAATGATAACGGGAAAAGAAGAAGACCTAAAAGAAATCTGCGGCTGATTAGCCGAAGGCGACCGAATCTCACGTTTTCAGTTGAAACGAAGAGCGAGCCGAACCGAAAGTCACTTAACGAGCAGAGGCTGCGCCGGCCACGAGAACGGGAAACCATGGGAATAAAAAAAAAAA
>SMSR01013776.1:0-26663 GCA_019453355.1 Ceratina japonica | reverse complement strand
AATTACATAAATTCCACTGACAACGACGACAACATACACGTGTCCCAATTATATTAACATCACAATCTGCTAATGACGGGAGGTATGAATGATGTTTTCTTTTTACATATCCTGATCCTGTATGACTCTTGGAACGAGATGCAAAAAAAAGAACGAGGAGTCGCTCCTCGGTTGTGGCTTTATATCCCTTTCTCTTCGTTTTCTTCTCTTCCTTTAAGTAAAAGGGGCGTAGGAAAAAAGAAATCTCTTCCCGGCGCGGCTTATCCCAACAGTTTACAAGGTGATTCGACTAAGAGAAAAATGGTTAAGCCACGGAGCCGGTCGACGCGAAAGGACTTTTTCAAGTTGAATAAATAACGTGAGGAGGGAAACGCAAAGAAGCCCGAACGCTCCGGGAGAAACAAAGCTTCACGTTAATTAATTAAATTTCCCAGCCGCGGCGGAATCTTCTTCTCCTTCGACAAACGGTGGAAAGCGTCAATAACTCCCGCGGACAAGATCTTCCGGCTTTTAACCAAATCCTTTCCCGGCAAAGAGTTGCGCACAATACATTTTTCTAATTGCGTCGTGCCAAGTTGAAATTCCTCTCGCAAAACCCGGGAAGACGACCAGTTTTTTGTGTGTCGCCGCTTTCCCGTTTCAATGAGGGCTTGATTCCGCGTAATTATTTTGCGTCGCTCGGTATTGCTCGATCCAACGAATTCATTCGGGCGGAAAGAAGAAAATTCCATCGGTTTTAATTATTCTAAAAGAATGGAGCCGGCGACGGAAACGCGACGCGACGCGACGTTACTTTCTGCCGTTTGCTCAAGGAAACGAGGAGACTCCCGAATAGAAACTCCGTGACGGGTTAATCCAGATGCAATCAGTCCCCTGTAAAATTGTAGAGCCACGGTTTACTTTGGGAACCAACGATCCAACTAACTTTTCATCAACTTCCCCGGGGCGAGGAAGTAGTTCCACTAATTATTCTTTAATTCTCCTGTCCGAGTTGTATATTCATACAGTGATATTCCCGCCGGCGGACGGAGCTCCGAACTACCTTCGCGATTATTTCATACATTTTTATACGACAAATAAATTGGAAATATAACACGCATCGTTCGCAGCTATATTGATGACGTATCATCGAGTAGACGATATTTGTGTCTGTGAAGTTTGCACTCGATTCTGTTATAAATTAAAGAACTCGACCAGTTCTATATAGTAACACTTTTAATAGTTTTACAGTTCCTGATGAAAAATAAAAAAGAGTTCCGCAGTCGAACTGTTNGCGATTATTTCATACATTTTTATACGACAAATAAATTGGAAATATAACACGCATCGTTCGCAGCTATATTGATGACGTATCATCGAGTAGACGATATTTGTGTCTGTGAAGTTTGCACTCGATTCTGTTATAAATTAAAGAACTCGACCAGTTCTATATAGTAACACTTTTAATAGTTTTACAGTTCCTGATGAAAAATAAAAAAGAGTTCCGCAGTCGAACTGTTGAAAAACTCGAAAATAAAAAATCGAGTGTCGGCTTCACGTTCCAGCACTCGATTTTTCTCTCTAAAGTATCAATAATAATTGCAAATTCAAGGTTTTTTTAGAGTTCCCGACAGTTCTACAATAGTTCTATACCAATATGAAATTTCAAATCGGAATCTTGACAATTACTATATTTTTCGCCAAGAACTTCACCTTCCTATAACTTCCTAAAACAATGATCAAAATATCAATTTGAAATTTCATATTAGTCTAGAATTATTATAGAACTACCGAGAACTCCCAAAAAACCTTGAATTTTTCAATTATTATTGGTACTTCAGAAGAAAAATTCGAGTACTAGAACGTGAAGTGGGCACTCGATTTTTTGTTTTCGAGATTTTCGACATTTGGAATGCAGAACTCTATTATATTTCATCAGGAACTGACCTATTAAAAGTGTTACTAGAACTGATGGGGTCTTTTAATTTATAACAAATTCGAGTGCCAACTTCACAGACACCAATATATCGTCTGCCAATACGTTCGATCTCGCGTCAACTATTTATTATTTCTGACAGAAAAAAAAATTCCTCGTATTTAAAAAAGACCGGGGAAGGTTCTCTTGGATCCGAGAAAAATCTGGCAAGAGAAGTTTTTGGAGCAGAAAGAATTGCAACCATCCCTGAACTGAATTTGAACAATCAGCTAAGATAATCAACGAAGCAATCTTCTTGATATTCTTTCCTCTGCCGGCTCCGCTCCTTATCTCCCACTAATCTCTCGCCTCTATAACTCTTTCTTCACCTGAACTCGCAGACTTCGCTTAAAAGCATTTCTACGAGTTCATACGGAAAAGAATTCGATTGCTTCCTCTGTTAAAACATTCGAATATCTATTGTACCGCGCGAGAACTTTGCACTCGCTCAGTACTTGTTTTTGAACTGCGACACGTATTCAGCCGTCGAGAGGCGACGTGACTTCCTATTATCTCTCGTAGGGTCCCGTAGGACTGGCGGCGCGGCGTCTAATCGAGCAAGTCGGGAAAGACATCAGGCAACAATCCAGAAATTTCAATATGCAGGCTTAAACTTCGCCCGGTACCGAGCAAGGAGCGAAACGGTGAAAATGTACTCAACACGCCGTGAATTAGTAAGTAGAGTTTACAGTGCGAACGAGAGATTACGCGAGAATTATGTAGCAACGCGTTCCCAAGGAAATTTAATACTTTAACAGTATAATTGTATACTGTAATATTCTAAATTAAAAGGAACGTGTTGTTACACCGGCACTATGTATCTAATTACAAATTCGAATCGTTAACTTATTAATATCGTTCCTTTGGAAACGGGATTCGACTACGATTCGATTCGGGAACAATCGAGTCGCAGGAAAATTAACAACGCAGCGTAAAAGCATATTAACAGACGATAATGAAAACATCGGAATGACGTATTGTGCGCTGCTTGCGCCCTGGCAGGCGTTTCGCGACATGTTTCAATCAGCTAAATGCACGAGATATTTAAAAGCACAAAGCGCCTTTAAATCTAGAGGGGAGCACGTATCAGGTTAATTAAAAAGTGCGCGCCGGCTTATTTATCGTTACGACGACGCGACGAATAACAAAGCGACAATATGGGAGAGAACCAGAGGGCGGGAAGAAAAATCTGTGCGTGGCCATATCGCATTTGTGCCGTTGTACATTTCATGGTAAGCAGGTGAGAAACCGTACGTTCATGAATATTAATTTTACGCGAAGCCGGGGTGGTATTGCGCGGCCGGAAATGAACTCTGATTCGACGGAAGTTCATGAGAAGAAATATATTCATGCTTCTGTGCTCGATGTACCCTCGTGGGAGAGAATTTGGGTCAGAGAGAGGGTTGAGATGTCCCTGTCTCGGGGAAGGTATTCTTCTCGGACGCTCGAAAAGCACAAACCTCATATCGTACGTCGGCAAATATTCATAAGTTAAATACCGGCCCTCCGCGGGAGTCCTAGGACGAGGACCGTGATATAACATCGGCGCGGTATTACGCCCGACTTGAAAACCCACCCCCTCGACCCTGACTGGTGCTAGTCATACGTCGTCCCGACTCTTTTCCCCCTGGCTACCTCCTTTTTCGACTATTTTCGTCTTACAATACTTCCTCTCGGAGTTCGTCTATCTCATACCTCGTTCTGCTTGTGAAGGGGGGATCCTGCTTTAGGAGGGCTAGAAAAAGCTCTTTTTCTTGAATTTTTTTACGGGGAAATATAACTGAGTCAAGTGAACTTCTTGGAATAGTTTTTGGGTGTATTTAAACTTGACAAGTAAATTTTTTCTACATAAATGAATGACGATTTATGTACATATTGATAAAATGAAAATAACTTGAAGAATTCTCGAAAAAGAGCTTTTTTTAAACCTCCTAAAGCAGGATCCCCCCTAAAGTCAGACTTACCAGTCACTGTGATTACTAGTCACATGTGACTACCAGTCACATAATTGTTTCTAAAATCTTGAATCTAAAATCTAAAATCTCTAAAGTCGTGATTGTTCTTTAAGATGGTACCAAATTAAGATACCAGTGTTAAATTGTACTTAAATGTAAAAATATACAAATATAAAAATAGACAAAAAAGTTAAACATCATGATCTTTTCTTTTTTCTTCGCGATTTCAATGAATACCAAATTTTTTTAATTTCTTGTTAGACATTCTATAGTAAATTAAGCTCTCTAAAATTCGACAGAAGGTAAAGTTCTTTGATCCACTACTAAAAATTGTATACCGTTTCGGAATGTGTACGAATATTTATGGACGTCACTGTACATGTTCTAACTACGAAATAAAACAACTATTTAATTTTAAATCGAACTACTTCATTTTCTGTGGGGTATAAAAACACCGAACCTCGAAGTAGGAATTAAAGAGAATGAATCCTAACTTTTTTACTAGACCTTCTCAGGATGTATACCGTAAAAAGTTTATTTCCTTTGAAATACCCCGAGATTCTTCTTGTTCAAACGCGAACAAAGATAATAATGAGAATTTATAAAAAATGACTGGTGTTTGATTTTTCCTCGCTTACTATCTCTTCGCAAGAAGCGGAGCGTCGATCCGCGATCAGAACGTTTCCCAGCGACGATCGCAAGAACTTGGGGAAATTACAGGAATAGCGGCGCGGGCGCGAAAGACAAAAACTTGTGGAAGTATTGCGAAACTTTTGCTAGAATGAACTAAGTTTCGAGATCCGGGAAATGAGTTTACTTCCCGGGTCCAGACGTGGATTAGTTATAATACCGCGCCAACTTATGGCTCGCGTTACTCCGAGCGGACACCGTTTTTTAGCCCCGCAGAATCCAAGCCGAGAATCCATCGATTTCCCACGTCACTTATCGTCTCCGTGAATTTCTGATCACGACAAATCCTTCGAAACATAATTCGTTTTATATCAGAGTCATTGCCAGTTCAAATCGCAAGTCTCGAAATCATGACAACAAGAAGGAAGACGATTTCGAGATAGAACTCGTTCCGATCGATCGGACCGGCCACGAGCCCTGGCATGCGACCGTGTGCCCGCGTTTTCGTAACCTCGGACCGATTCAATCGGCCGATTGTCTTTCGATTGAACGGCATACAGACCGGCCGCCCACACCGCCACCGCCTTCTTCCGGTCGGCCAGATACATATATACGAAGCGAGGCAAGGATCGTTTCGCTATTCGATTCCGAGTCTTTGTTCGTTCCGGGGCACCGGTCAGCGGGGGCCAACGACCACGACACGTCCAACGATCGAGAATCGTTGAACAATAGCCCGGCTGACGTCGACCGTCTCCGGCCATTGTCGAGTTAATGTTGCCGGTATCATTATCAGTTCCAGACTTTTCAAATCGATAATACCCGCGGGACGGCTCGGCTCTAACGATCGCCGCGATACGAAAACGGACGAAAAAACAATAGAAAGGCCTCCGATACGGGCGAAACGTCTAGCGGCGACAAATAGGAAATGAAACCGTCGTTTCGGCCGGGATAAATTTTCTATCGGTTAGATTCCGGGGGCGTAGTAAAACACTCCTGGGCGAGGAGCTTTCAGGTTGGGAAGGCGGCGATGGAGGTCACGGGCCTCTTCTTTCACGCTAAGAGCTTTCCCCCGAGCTCCTTCGCCGGGTTTCACCGGTCGCTTATCACACGATGCATCGCGATAGAAACGAACGGCGCCGGAAAGAGCTGATGGAGCGTACCTATTCGCGGGGCCAGCCTAATTACCCCTAATGAATGTGCCGCTTTAATTGAAAACGTTTCCCCGGCGTAAGCACGACTTTTAGTTTCCGTTCGAGGAGTTCCGAAGGACGAGTGTAAAGAACCGTGCATTAGCCGAAGAATTTCAATTAATTCCCGATCGTATAAAATAAATATTGTTTGGTTCTGTGCCGATAACGTCGGTTACGGGCCATGCGTTTAGATTAAGATTTCGTGTGGTCCATAGTGATGGGCATTATCGACTAATTTCAAGTATCGACTAGATAGTGATTAATCGGCTCATACTATCGACTAATTAGTCGATAGTTTTTAGTCGGCTGAAATATCGTTTTTGTGGTTATGCGTCTATATCAAGATCATATTCTCTGGTCTACGAGTTTGTGGTTTGCTGTCAAAATACTGTCAAGCGGATTTAGATTACGTGTGAAAAAATTCTTGATTCAATACAGATTATACATGTAAAAGAAATAAATATATAAAACTGTAAAAGCAAGAATTATTTATTATCTTATTTTCCTTAGCAGTATTAATCCATTTGTGTCTCCTGTATAATCTTGAGGATTCTAAATGTTTAAACAACAAGTTCCGTGCAGTTTCAAATATTTTAATTCTTTTATAAGTAAATTAGTCGATACTACTGAATTTGTTTGATAATAAATTTCATGATAAATGCCGTTCAAAATTCACGGCATAAATCTATCAGAATAGATCTCGCGCAAGTTAAATCGAATTGTTGAATAAATTCCTTTGTTATAAGTGAGTACTTCAACAACCACCCATGAGTATTTCAAAGTTCGATTAATCGAGTTCACAGAATTATTCGTTTAATTCTAATCGGCGCTTATCAGTGCTGCCGGGGGCAAAGAAGCGAACGTGCGGCTGTTGGTGCCAGCATGCCAATTACAGTAGAACGGGAACTGAACGAGCAGTCCCAGAACTCTTATCCGGTCCGAGAGCTTTTCACTCGTCGCTTCTTATCTGTTGCTCGCCGAGGCACCGGTCGGTAGTAGAACAGGGGGTGTGGGCAGTATGGAGGATTCGGAAGGACCCCCGTGCGCCGCGAGGATTTCACGTGAACTCTCGCGAACGCGAGAATTTGCGGAGCTGCGAACTTCCGCGGCGCAAAGTTTCGGCCACTTATTTTAATACGTGCCGCAGTTACGGGGCTCCCACGGCCGCCGGTTCAAAGATAAACGAATGCGCGAGCGACGGAACCCGCCCGTTGCACCCTGTTTACGCTCCCGAAACTTTCGCCCCCTCTCTCCTCGAATCGGGAGGCTTATCCCGCGATTTTCATTGTCAGACGCGCGATTGTCGCTCGACGGAGATAAAACGTGACGTTTACGATCGTCGCCGAAAAATTGTCTGGCCCCATTGAAGGGCGCGGTTTTGATTAAAAAGCCTCGGGCTAATTACATACCGGCGCGCCGCTGCTGGGGGCGAAATTTAATTACAAATCGTAATCTACACGCGACGCTGTTTCAATTCTCGCGTTAAACATCCGCGGCGACTGAAATAAATCTGACTCGCGTTAACGCGATAAATCAAGGAAAATGAGAGACGCGTCGGTGACGAGGTTTTCGGGTAAGCGGATTAAAAAATTAAGCGTCGAAAAATTCGCACGATCTACGAGTGCGTGTCTAAAAAAAGGAGAACGCGCGGGAAAGGGAGGAGGCGAAATGGCAGAGCGATGTGACGGCGGGCTTCGCGGCTAAGGGAAACTTTTCCGAACGTCGGACGCGATTAACAGGCAGCCAACGTAATTCCGCTAAAAGCCGGAATAACGAGGCAACCGCGTGGCGAATCGCGCTCCGGAATCAGAATATACAATCGCCATTTCCTGTTACACCTCGTAACGTTCCCCTAATCTGATTCTGTGCTCGGGTATATCAACAACGACGATTAGAAATCAAGTTTTTCAAGATGAATGACGTAAGATCAGAAACTGAATCACCAAAATTCTGTACAATAGTTTTTATAGATCTCTCTTATGCCAGAAATTGGGCCATTTTGTATGTCGTGAAATCTTGTGTACTGATATTTGGGATTGGTACTGTGCAATGGCGGGTTGGAATTCTACGACAGACGGGAGGCGCGTGCGACGGCGACGGCGACGGCGTTCTCAATTTTCGTTGTAATTAGTCGTCGTAATTAGATCGCGTGACGCAATTCGATACACGGAAGATCGATCAACGGTGAATTTAACGTCGGCTAATCGTTGATATCGCGCCGCGCCGCGAAATTCCGCGGCAACGCGGGAATTATATCCCGATCGGGCACCAAATTTGACGCTAATTTATCCGATATTATCGCGTTACGCCGATATGTATTTATACAGGCCAAAATTGAATAGGAAGCGAGCTGGTTAATCCGATAAAAGTGTCAATTTTTCAACGTTTATTTGAATTGTCGATTTTTCAACATAGGCGACTTTCATTTTAACTTCCTTGATAGATTCTTGTCAGGTAGTCTAGAATAAAATGTGTAAAGACCCGAGTTCGCGTTTGCCAAAGAAATCGTAGAAGATCTACAATTCTAGTTTTATGAGTTACTCCCGTGCCTTCGACTCTTTGAAGTTGACCGACTCTCGTCCCACGTCCCTGCCGTTCATACAAATCCGGCGAGAGGGAAAGAAATTCGATGAAGAACAAGAAACTCGCCGGCGACGGGGATAAGGAAAACGTCGGATGTGGATTCCTCCCTTTGGTAAAAGGAGAATCGAAAGTCGAATTCGAAACAGGCCAAGGGTTCTCTCTTAGCTACTTCTGAATTATAAACTGCCGTTTTTAGCTGAGGCCTGGAACAAATACCGTTCTTGTCGAATGGTCGCACGACGAACCGGAGATCCTTATCCTCTTATGAATATCAGATTCAGTAACAGACCGAGATTTCTTGATAAAGTACCACAACGCGACTGTCTTATTTAAACCATTTTTAAGTGTTTTTAATAGGATTCATTATTTTGCTACACCCCTTGAATAGCATTCATGTATTATTTAAGGTAGTTCTCCACAAACTGGATATCATTATGAAAAAAATATATTTGATTCTTGAAATAAAAAATATTATAGAATTTTTTCCAACTCCGATTACCGAACTCATTTTCGAGAAAAAAATACTTAAAGTTGCTTCGTTTTACACGCTGTATTGTATGTAGCGCACTATTATGTGTAATATTATTAACACATTACTGGACAAAAATATAGAAATGGAAAAAATTTGTCGGCCGCGGATGTGTTAATATAATATGTACGCTAGTCAAGCAAGCTACCCTTTTCTATAACTTGCATTTGACTTGCTATGTACCAGATGAACCTCCTTAATGACTACGTGTGTCATTGCTACACAAAAGCAACGTAACATTATTTTAAGATTGTTACCTTTATACTAATATCAACTAAAACAATATTAAAATTCATAAATAAATTTAATAAACACATAGTCCGTGGAGAACTACCTTAATGGTTTAAATTTGGAAACGAATTCTGAGGAGTTTGAATACAACGTGCCTATATTTGTATATTAATATTGATTTATCATAAAAGCTAAAATAAGATCAGAAGGCAATGTAGCGGGTGGCTCCCAGTTAGATATTAGATATCGGTTACTTCGAATGTCTCGGGACGTGCTCGTCGCGCAAGGGGTGTGGATATTGGTTTTCAATTTGCATTCTCCCAATGGCCACCCATGCATCATTCCGAATTACAAACCTTCTCGTGCACCCCGTTCCCTTCGAGTGCCCCGGTGTAAAAAAAAAAGAGAGAGGGGACAGAGCAAAAAACAAAGTCTGAACAGAGGGTGAAACGGATGACACCGGATCGATAAATATTGGATGGCGTCTGAAAGCGGTTTAATCCCGTCGAAGGCTATGTCAGCTATCCGTCCCGATCTCCGCATGTTTTCACTCTCTGTTCCTCTTCTCTTTCGTCGTTTTCTTAGGGCCTCGTGATCCGTGAGTGCCGACCGATGAATAAGTGAGAGGCCGAACGGAGCTTACTAACGAGAGAACAGACGACGCCACCGGTAAACGTCGGCGCGACCGATTCCATCGTTAGTCGATCGGGGATATTCGGCGAACAATTTATTTTTAGATCTCAAAATTCCTATTTGCGCGGCCCCGAGTAAACTAACCGAGTATCAGAGAGTCTCCATGAGCTAGAATAACCGATTGACGAACGATTTATTTACAGATTATCTAAAATTCCAATTGCGCGATCCTGAGCAAACCGATCCGAGTATCAAACGGTCTCCATGAACCGAGGCAACTAATTGAGATCGTTTTATGACGTACGACAAAGCTGTAAATCGTCTTCTACAAACTGCTTAAGTAAACAGTGATACTCAACATTTTCCCCGATTCCATTTGCATGTTTATGCGACGGAATTTCATAAGGACTCTCACGATTTGTATGCGAAAGTAAAGGCGGAAGCCGGGAGCTCGTTTAATGACGTAACGAGGATTCATCCTTTGAAATCGTACTCGGGGGAACGCGAAAGAAACGTCGAACAATCCGGCGGAGGGAGAAGGTGAAGATCGACGCGGGGGCGCAGGTCGCGTTCACTTTGCGCCACGCGCCGAGTCGCGCAGTTAATAATGAACCAACGCTTCCGCGAAACTTTCGAGGATTCCGAAAGTTCCTTCCGTTCTTCTACTCCACGGAATGACGCCTCGAACGGGGAACACCGGGAACTTCTTAATCGGTTACCTTACGCTCCCGTCATATTCTTCCCGGAATATTCAGTCGACGCCGCCGCCGCCGCTACGCGCGCGTTCCACCTTCCGGTTGATCTTGCGAACGAACTTCACCGTGAAATCTTAGAAAATCTAACTACTCGAATTTGTAACGAATAAATAGACACTTGACACGAAGCTCGCTACGAATTTTCGTTAGACAAAGTGTAGCAGTGGACGATCCGCGTGGAAAGAATGTTTAGCATTCTAATCGTTTTCTCCTCGCTAACTTAAATCGGTTCTTGATCAATTTAATTAATTACTTCGAATCAATTATGTTAGGAGAATAAAAGTTAGCGAACTGCAAGATCACCAAGGCCATTTAATGAAGTAAACTCATCGTCGGCGATAAACTTTTAATTGGGGACAAACAGGAACGCGTCGAACAGTTATTTGTCGAGTTAGAGCTAATATGAATACAAATGCAGTAGTAATCGCAGAGTTATTATCGAGAAACTGATGAAGCGATTTTTATTTCCTGATAAAAATCTTGTCACGATAAATCGGTGTGTTGAGAGACACTGTAGCCTCTCATAAATTAGAGTCTTTGTTATTTTAGTCAATGGGTTGTATCTGGACTCCTGAGTAAAAAACAATTGCCGGCTCTGGTCATTATGTTAAGCACACTTCTAAATACCAGAGTTTTATTCTGATAGCATTCATCTTCCGGATTGAAACCGTGTATTTTTGACAACTCATATGTCGTTCGTTTCGTTTATTACATCCCCAATATTTAATTTTAATGATAACGACATTAATTGTTATGGAACTGTATTAATTATGAAATTAGAAATATAGATTTACTATTGCAAAATTAATATATTGTTAATATTATCAAGTAATATTTACTTGTCTCTTCGTTACATCTTGTATATTTATAATATTGTAGTTCACTTCGAAGGTAGTTCACAAATTCACGCCATTTTCACAGTCTACTATCCACCAATGAGGAGCGATCACGAAAATCACGATCACTATGAAAAATCACGATGATTTGGAACGCACGTGATCGAATCACTCGTGATCCAAATCACTATTTCCGAGTCATATAATAAAGTCAGAGATATAAAAACCTTAACTGAGTATTCATTGAATAAATCCTCTAATCCCAATACTGAATGAACGTATTTCAGACCCTATTATACATTTTTAAATAAATTGATAACGGGCGACCGGCACCAAACGACAACGGTACGACTTTAGACTTGGCAGATTCGCGAGTTAAATTTCAGTTTAGAGGATACCGGGAATTCACTGGCCCGTTTCCAGCCGCGCGCCAACCGTTCCTTCCCGACCACTAATTAAACACAATCTAATTTAATCCTTTTAAACCGTCTAATCCCCGGGAAAACCATTCGAATAAATACACAATCGCGCGAGCGTACTTACTCACTTTCCCCGGCCCCTCGCTTTCTATCGCACGTTCCGCTGATCCTTTTCGACTACACCCGGCTCGATAAATCTAGCCTCCCGCCGACTAAAACGACGGAACGACGCCGATCCTTCCGGCCACGATTACGAGACGCAAAAACTCGTCGATACGTTCACAGGTTTGCGTATCATTACGTCGCGCGAGTTAATTATCTGGTTATTACAAGTGTTGTGACGTTATTTGCCAACTAAATATGCAATCCGTTCCGAGCAAATAGCGCGATACAGACGGCCCCGCAAATATTTGCGAATGCTCTATCACTCGGGATTCCGTTATCAATTCCATCAACAGACGTTCACCGTTTACATCTAATTTTAACAAGGGAAGAATTCCCTCGCCGCGTTCTGACGAACTCGCGGGGCACGCAAACGCGGGGCACGGGGTTCGTCGAACGCCGGGGGACGCGACGACGCGTGCACTTCCGTCTACCTACGTTGAACGTGGATCCACGTTAGGAACGACACTTAATCGATTCCCGGGCGGAAAACTTGGAACTGGCACAGTCATTTGCATTGAAAGGATCTTGTTTATTTCGTGGCCGCTTAGTTTCCGCGTTCCCGGGATTTTATGGGGCCGACCCGCGCGTTTCCTCGACGAACGCCGTGATTGAAACTGCTAGCTTTCATTTCATTCCGCTGAACCCGGCTCTCCCACTGGACAACGAGATTTAAGATACGTTCCGTTCGCAGGAATTATATATACTCCATGCATATTTTATGCGTACGAACGACGCGTCTGACATAGCGATTTGCGCACGCGGCTTTAAATATTCCACGCGCGAGCTTCTATTTTCCTATAACCGCGAAACGTCCCGGTGTCGTTAGGAGATCTGCGTAATAAAAATCGAAAGAACATTTGATTTTTTTTTTATTGAGAGGTTGCGACGTTTCTGGAGAGTCCCACGCGGCGTCTTGCGATCGTACGAGGGAACGGAGCCGTGATCCGCGTGTTTCTGCAGTTGCGCTTTATTATACCCGCGCAACGATCTCGATTCTCCGATGGCGGAAAACGTTCGGGCATTCGTAGCCGATCGCACGTTCAGACCAGGTGATCGTAAAACTCGCGTGGCTGTAAAAACTTCGGCCGAGCAGATAGGAGAGGGAGTTCGCCGCCGCGCGGTACGTATGCACGTACATACGTAGGTAGTTCGCGAGCGGGGAGCGCCGGGGTGAAATTTATATCGGACGGACGCCGCGGAGCCGAGGGAAGCAAAGAACCGAATCAGTTGGAAAGTTCTGTTTGCGAGGTAACTCCTCCGTCAAAATATTTTGTCGCGCCCGGACGGAACCATCGATCAGCGCCGATATACATCTTTGCCTGCTACGCGGAATACTTTCCGATGCATTCGCCGCGTTTAACATTTTTACAATCCACCGTTTCCGGCACAAATTTTCTTAACGCGCTCTCGGGGTGTCTCGTACGGTTTTATAATAGATATCGATGACGATTTCTTTGCGTTCGGTTTGGGAACTGACTTGAAATGATCGTGGCATGACGAAATTAATCAGATGTAATTTATATTTATGTTTACAGTGACGTCCATAAAAATATTCCTACACGTTCCGAGACGGTATAAAATTTTTAGTATTGGATCAAAGAACTTTATCTTCTCTCTTTTCTTATCTTTATCTCTCTCTCTCTTTATCTTCTCTACTATAGAATGTCTAACAAGAAATTAAAAGAACTTGGTATTCATTGAAATCGCGAAAAAAAAGAAAAGATCATGATGTTTAACTTTTTTGTTGCAGGCTCCAGCAAAAATTTCAAACATCCCGTTTGTAGATCTAAATGTGTTATATGAATGTGCAAAGTTTCATAAAAATCTATGAAACCATAAAAGAGTTAGACATATCGGGTTCGACATATTAGGTTCAACAGTAATTGAGAGTCAACGCGGTTATTAAGGATGTCACGCAAATTATCGTAGGATGACGATTTTTCTTTGAAATTACGCCTTGAAAGTGAGAAATCGATTGACTCGGTTTCAGAAATCAGAGATTGCGGTAGGAAACAAAGCAATTGGAGGGCCGAAGATTAGTTCGAAACCAGTAAGCTATGCATCTATGTCAGGCTACAAACGATCCCGGCTGAGCTAATGATTCCCAATGGAATCATTTGGTCGCGAAGGGTTAACCACCCTCTTTTCAAAATCCAACGCTGATTAGAGCGGCCGTAATTGAGTTTGGATTCACGGCCGAACGAAACCGCGGACATATCGGCAACAAAGGTTGTCAGCGAGCTTCGCGGATCCGAGCTTGCGAGGCTTATAAGCTTTGCAACTGGTACGATCCGTCTACTATTTGCGTTTACCGGATTTGTGATAATTAGAGTCCAAATCTTCGTGCAAAATAAATCGTTTGAATGAAATCGGAATTGCGATACCAGTTTCGATATTCTGTCGATGACGAATGAATTTTTTTATACTTTCTGTTCAGTGATAATATATCAGGGTTTTGAAATCATTGAGTTGCCACCGGCGAGCGATGATCAAGTTAACGTTGTCGGCCTTTCGATGATTCCAACCTAATTTAGTCATATAAAATTCATTACGAACAGATTAATCGTGGAAGAGATATTGCTGGTCGCGAGACAGACTGTAACTGTACGTGAGGGCCTCGTCCTAGCAATTTGTCACGTCCGGCGACGGGTCGCCTGACCGTTCGTTCGTTTGATGCCCTTTAGATTAATTACCTTTGCCACCGATGCAGCGCACATGCCCGCGCTTCATCATCAGTTGGTCAGTCCCAGAAAACACACTACCTCTGATTATTATAAGCTTGCTGTCCTCTCCTCGTATCAATAAATTCTCAAATAATATAATAAAATATCTCAAATAATATCTAACATGTAACACAAGTTCAGTCCTTTACATTCCCTAGAATCCGAAGGAATCCCAAAATTGGGGAAACACTAACAAAGTGTATTGTGTTTTCGAAAGCCAAGAGAAATTCATATCTCAAAAACAGACGTTCCAATGCATCAAAACTTAGAATTGTTCGTTTCAAGGACTATACAAGTGCTTCAGTCCTTAAACGTTAAAATTTTAAGTTTATTTTATTTTAAGTTAATTTTAATTTTATTTTTTAAAACTCAAAGTATTGGATATCATTATGAAAAAAATATATTTGATTCTTGAAATAACAAAAAATATTATAGAATTTTGTTAGACAACTAACTAGAGAGTTCGTGGAGAACTACCTTAAATCACGACGACAAGAGCATAACTTTATATCAACTTCAATTAAATATTAGTACAGAGAAATTCCTAAATGTTAGACTGAACGAAATAACTAATTTAAATTTGGTTCCGATACTGGAAGGGAACACGGTCGAACGAATCAGATCGACATTACTTATNATCTTAAATCACGACGACAAGAGCATAACTTTATATCAACTTCAATTAAATATTAGTACAGAGAAATTCATAAATGTTAGACTGAACGAAATAACTAATTTAAATTTGGTTTCGATACTGGAAGGGAACACGGTCGAACGAATCAGATCGACATTACTTATGCTAATAGCCAGGCTCATGATAACAGTAACTACTGCTCCGCCGTGGAATTGGAGTTTCACGACGGACTCGCCTGTATCCGATGATTATTGCCCGAAGGGTTTGCATAATAGTAATAACAGTATGACATGATGGCGATGCTTCCGGATAAAGACAGTTGTTTCGCGTTTTCCGTGAACCGAAAACGGATTCGAGGTTCGCGGCGCGCCGCGGGAACGCCAAATTATACCCTGGAACTCGTCCAGGAATCGAGCCGAAGATTGGATAAACCGTAAGAAACACCTTGGGTAGGATGTTCGATACGTGACCCGATTCGAGTAACGAAAACCCGCGCAGCTTCCGGAATTTTATATTTCCAATCTATATAGAATTGTTTCTCATCGGTTTCGTAATTAGGTGCAAAACAAATTGATACGAAGGGAGGGAGAGATTTGAGTCCTTTTTAAAAAGCGCTTCCGTGTGGAGAATTAAATAAACACGGTCTCCTCAGAAACGGGCAGAAAATCGTTTCGCGTCCAGTCTGGGAAACGCACAAGCCGGACGCTCGTTNCAGAATTTTATATTTCCAATCTACATAGAATTGTTTCGTAGATTTCGTAATTAGGTGCAAAACAAATTGATACGAAGGGAGGGAGAGATTTGAGTCCCTTTTAAAAAGCGCTTCCGTGTGGAGAATTAAATAAACACGGTCTCCTCAGAAACGGGCTTAAAATCGTTTCGCGTCCAGTCTGGGAAACGCACAAGCCGGACGCTCGTTTGAGGGCAAATTAGATCGGGACAATTTACATTCGCGCACGGAGCACCGGATTCACTCTCGGTTTACCGAAAACTGTCCTTAAACAACGCGACGTCCGCGTATGGCTGTTCGGAGTCCTCGCNGACGCTCGTTTGAGGGCAAATTAGATCGGGAAAATTTACATTCGCGCACGGAGCACCGGATTCACTCTCGGTTTACCGAAAACTGTCTTTAAACAACGCGACGTCCGCGTATGGCTGTTCGGAGTCCTCGCGCGCATTGTTTAATAATTTCGAGCGAACGTTCCTGCGCTTTCGTCAATTTATAAATTTCGATCGACCGCTGGCCGCGCGCGCGCGCGCGGTTATTATTTATTTTTAATTGATATTGAAAAACAAATAACGCAAAAGCTGGCAGCCGAGAAACGCGCATATTGCCAATTACAGATACCAATTGCCGGTTGGCTTCCAGATAGATATTTATCAATAACTACATACAAAATAATGGAACGAAATTAATTAATCGGGGCGCGAGGGGAAGGTGGAATAAAATAACTGATATCGGGGGATCGAGCTGTGCGCCAGACGGATCTAGAATGAACCAGATAAAACTGTTATATCCTCGGGCCGCAGTGCATACAACAAAAATTCAATTATACCGGATAAATTGAAACAAGTCAAATTTGTACAAAGACCGAGGCACCGACGAAATATGACTCTTCATTAACGAACACCGGCGTACCACAAAAATTCATTGCGCACACAAGTTTTATCATTGACATCGCTTGCTATAACACGCGCGCGTAATATGTATGGACGTGTCTCGTGTCCAAACATTGTTTCGCGCGTTTGCCTAGTCGGGCGAGGCGAGCGGGATGTGGATAAATCGGGGGGAGAACACGAAGAAATATGGGAATAATGATTTGGTACGATATTAGAGTGAACGAGAGAGAGATATGAGCGACGAAAATCTTGCGCCTCTCGTCGACAAACAGTGGACAAGTTGTCAAAAAAAAACAGCAGTTCTAAAAATGGACAGGACCATGGCAAACATTCAGCTCCATCGATCGCCGCGGTGGGTGAACATTTTTTTGGAAAAAATGACTGTCCGTTGGTCGCACGCAAGTGACGCACAACCGGTGACGAATGCGTGGAAGCGCGTCACTCGGACCGGGCCGAGTGCGTGAGAAAACATCGGCGGAAAACCGGCGCGGCTCGATTTATCGCCGAGCCATCGACAGGGCTGTGAGAAACCGGAAGAGAACATCTGACGAATTGTCAGCGTATAGTGAAATTTCGTTACGAAATTAAAATTTAACACAATTTGCAGTTACAGAAATCGACAGAGAAATCGGGATGGAATATCTGACGGATCGTCAATATTAAATAATTTTCTTAAGGATGTTCTGCTGGTATATAAAAACGTTCAGAAATTCTTGAAACGTTAAAAAAACATAGTTTTTATTATATTAAAGCAATTATCAAAGTTTGGATTCGATTCACTTCATCATTTAATGACTTTGAAGGTTTAAAACAGAAGTTAAGAAGGGGAACCTCGGGAAGGGTTCTTAGCAGAAGTGGACGGATGGATCGTTTATTGTTTCGGATCGGGCGCGGAATCGGTCGTCGAGGGTGATCTTAACTCGTTTCGTTGACCAGATCCTCCATATGCAATTCGAACGGGGGATTACGATCCCTTCATATACGTGTAACATCGTTGATTGCGATCGTTTAACGGACGAGCGAGCTGCTCGTTCATCTTCATTCCCGTTGGACGAAGGTATGCTTCATGAATTAATTGGAATACGGCTCTACCGGCCTAATTACGGGCCTCCTCTCTCGATTTCCTTACCAATTTTACTTTGATAAATTATCTGGACTGTATTAAATTTTAATTGGCACGCGAGAGAGCCCCGGTTACAATCGTAATTACAACGCAGATATATTTCCCGGCCGCGATTTAACCGGGGATAGAACTGAAACGGGAGTAATTATCGTGCCACTGTTTGATCCCATATTTTTATTGATTCCCGTCATTTTCTATTTGGCTGAAAACCGGCGTTTTTTCACCAGACCAAAGGGGGAAACGTTGGATCCTCAATTAATTAAGTGGGAGCTCGTTACATAATTAATTACCAGCCGTTCATTGTCCGACTAATTACTCGTAGTGCATTGTTTCACTCGGTACAAGATATCCATTGTGTCACAATGCTAATTCTTCTTTATCCGATCACGTGATGTTCATTGTTCGCCCTCCCCTAAATGGCTGTTCATTGTTTAATTTACTAAAAATCGACGCAACGACGTTCCGTCGTGCGGCTTCGCGGCACGACAGAATGTTATGCCGCGGCCTTACGGTTTTTTGCCTTTCGCGTTAATTAATTCGTTTTTGGATAGAATTTGCGNAGGGCTGTGAGAAACCGGAAGAGAACATCTGACGAATTGTCAGCGTATAGTGAAATTTCGTTACGAAATTAAAATTTAACACAATTTGCAGTTACAGAAATCGACAGAGAAATCGGGATGGAATATCTGACGGATCGTCAATATTAAATAATTTTCTTAAGGATGTTCTGCTGGTATATAAAAACGTTCAGAAATTCTTGAAACGTTAAAAAAACATAGTTTTTATTATATTAAAGCAATTATCAAAGTTTGGATTCGATTCATTTCATCATTTAATGACTTTGAAGGTTTAAAACAGAAGTTAAATTTCGACTCGGGAAGGGTTCTTAGCAGAAGTGGACGGATGGATCGTTTATTGTTTCGGATCGGTCGCGGAATCGGGCGTCGAGGGTGATCTTAACTCGTTTCGTTGACCAGATCCTCCATAAGCAATTCGAACGGGGGATTACGATCTCTTCATATACGTGTAACATCGTTGATTGCGATCGTTTAACGGACGAGCGAGCTGCTCGTTCATCTTCATTCCCGTTGGACGAAGGTTTGCTTCATGAATTAATTGGAATACGGCTCTACCGGCCTAATTACGGGCCTCCTCTCTCGATTTCCTTACCAATTTTACTTTGATAAATTATCCGGACTGTATTAAATTTTAATTGGCACGCGAGAGAGCCCCGGTTACAATCGTAATTACAACGCAGATATATTTCCCGGCCGCGATTTAACCGGGGGTAGAACTGAAACGGGAGTAATTATCGTGCCACTGTTTGATCCCATATTTTTATTGATTCCCGTCATTTTCTATTTGGCTGAAAACCGGCGTTTTTTCACCAGACCAAAGGGGGAAACGTTGGATCCTCAATTAATTAAGTGGGAGCTCGTTACATAATTAATTACCAGCCGTTCATTGTCCGACTAATTACTCGTAGTGCATTGTTTCACTCGGTACAAGATATCCATTGTGTCACAATGCTAATTCTTCTTTATCCGATCACGTGATGTTCATTGTTCGCCCTCCCCTAAATGGCTGTTCATTGTTTAATTTACTAAAAATCGACGCAACGACGTTCCGTCGTGCGGCTTCGCGGCACGACAGAATGTTATGCCGCGGCCTTACGGTTTTTTGCCTTTCGCGTTAATTAATTCGTTTTTGGATAGAATTTGCGTGAAAGTTCGTGCGGGGGAAATTTCGCGAGCCGGCCGGAGGAGGAAGATTAAACTCGAAGCCCTGAAGGAGACGTAAATATCGTAGCGCGTGCATATCGAAGTGTTTTGTCGGGCCACGGAATTGCTGATAAATGTTGCCGTGGCCCCGCGGTTCGTAATAATTTAATATCACTCCGATTAGTTGAATGCGGCGTTGTTCTTCGAGCGGTTTAGCCCGAATTCCTGCGCAACAAGAAGTCGCGTACAAATGTAGGTCCGGGGGAACAACCCGGTCGATGTTATTTAATTAATTTACAGCTTCGTTTAACGTCAGCTTTAATTAACAGCCACGGCGCCGATCCGGGCGTGTACGTACGGCACGGCTTTGTCTATTATTAAATTCCAGATCGCGTTACCGAATCTGATACGCGTTTAAACGTTGACGGGCTTCGCGAATTATCGAACTCGTAATTAGACGCGCGCGACAGTTGTTTGATAAATCCCGTCAAAGACTAACCAAAGCATAAATTATTGAATTCGCAACGAAACGCGCGTATGAAAATCAACGGTGCCGGTGGCGCGGCAGTGCAAGGAAATTCGCGACGATGCATTCACCGCGGCACTTCGTGCGAACGGCCGGATCGCGTTTCGATAAACTTCCCCGTTCCGCGCGCTCGCGCCTCTATCTACTTTGAAAACGAACGCAGATTCCCACGGCGAGTAATTCCCGGTAAACCGTGTTAGGGAAACGTCCCCCGTTCACGATTTATTTAATTGAACATTTTATCCTCGAGGTCATAATAAGACTTTAATGCTTATGAAAAAATCTCTATCATACAATTTCACTTTAGACCTCCAAAACCTTGTGTAGAACTAAGAGGTTTAAATCAGAATTAAAATTTCGACTCGGGTTCAGCCGTTTACGAGCGAGCACGCGAAGAAAATGGGGTAATCGAGGTTCGGGGTCAGAATTAATTGCAAGATGAATCGAGCGTTACGCCGCGGCGGCGCCGGGGGATCCTCCATCCATCTCCCGGCCGGCCGAAACCCTCGTCCACGTTTCTCCTCGCCACTCAATCGACGGTACAATATATACAGCCGGCGCATTGTAATCTGCGGCGATCGCGCCGTAGGTAGCAGGAAGGCGAGCCGACGGCAACGATGATATCAAATGTGATTGACGCGTCGCGCCGCGTCGTTCCACAATCCCGATCCCCGTTTCGCGCCACGGTACCGTCATCATCCGGTGGCTTGCACGCCCACCCGTGCACACGGTACACGTGTATGTGCACGACGTGTGCAGCCGGGATGTTGAACAGCTTTGCGCGCGATTAACCGTTCGAACGGTAGGGACGGCCAGTGGGCAGAAAATTGAACGTTCACCGTTTCACCGCGGGACTTAAACAGCCGTCGACCGATTTCGGGAGTCGCGTTCGAGGAAATTTCACGAAACTCCATTGGTAATATTTAACGGGGTGCTCGATACCGTATCATATTCCCCTCAGTCGGAAGTATCAAGAGACAAAGGGTTAAGGAGGTGAATATAAAAATTGGATGGACACGTCGAATAAATTTGTACGTAGAGAATTCGCGTCGACGTCGGCGGGCATAACAGGGCGAAGCCGAAAAACTCGTACTGTTTGCCCCTATTCCCCGCCTGTTTACCAACCCGTTCCCGATTCTGGGTCAATCTCGTCCGACGAGAATTTCGTGCTTTTGCGGTTATTAGCGGCAGCGGTCGTTATTAAGGATCCAGAGCCTGTGTGTCCTATTGACCCGTTGATTTGCTCGTGGATCATGAATGTACGCCCGCGGATTTACTTTTTCCAATGCCGGGGATACCCGGTGAATTTCAATGCCGAACGCTCTGCTAATAATGATCATCCCTCTATTCGGTTGCCGCATATGAAATGTTCCTCGCCGCGTATGAAATTTAATTAGAGTGTACCTACCAACACGGCCCGTCTGCCGCACGTCCGAACGCACCGAAACCGGCTATTAAAATGACGCAGTGAAATCGGTTATTAAAATCATTTTTATGACGCTGACGCAATCGGCGACGTTCAATGATTCCGCGATTTTCTGATCCGGTCTCAATCACGAAATTCGATTCTCTGAACAATTTTACGTCGATGCTCTTACTGCGGTATGTATTGCCGGATAGCCTCGATGGAAGTGATTTGATTCGACCAATTCATAGACGGTCGAGATAGGACGACAGGACTCGGTCGAGACGTGCTCCGTGGAGACTGTCAAAGGACGGCTGAACGCCGCTGAAACTGGCGATCGCCTTTCCTTCGAACGTTTTCGATAAAGTTCATTACTACCGAAAGTTCAAACTTCGTTAACCGTATAGAAGGGACTTTATACGACGCCGGCCGACGGGAAGTGTCGAGCGAACACGGAACTTCGAGGACTTGGACCGCACTTTATCCTGTGAATAATAAATTTGAATGCCGGACAAAATATAGAAGAGCAGAATTTATATTTAAGCTCCCATTATACGCGATTGAAATTTTTTTACCCAGTGAAACGGGATTCGATCGACGTCAAAGTAATTATTCCTATCCCGTTAATCCGACGTCACCGGCGACGGATATTTCATAAATCACGACGCGAGGACGAGGGGGAGAGAAAAAAAAAAAGTAATTTCGTTGAAGTGACGCGCTCGTCAACGGGCAAAGTTACTCGTCAAAGCCGCATTGTTTTACGATCTCGTACTCGTCGGAAACGAAATTAATCGGCGACCCGCAGGTGCGGACGTCGACGATTAATTCCTCATTTTTATCCCGCACTGATGTAGATTAATCGACCGTGCCGCGGCGTCGAAAAAAATCGTATTAGGGAGGTGCGATGAAAACGATATCGTCTATTATCGGTAATCGCGGAACGTTTCGCAACGAGCGTGGACGGCCGGCAAAAGTTTCCGATCGCCCCTTTCATCAAACGTCCCATAACAGTTTGTTTTATCTGCCGGGAGCAGACTACCGTTTTGAAGATAGAAGGTCGAAAAGCAGTTTAGCCGCGAAGCTTGGAAGCGCGATACCATAAATCGACGGGGCGAGCCGCGGGGGGGCGCACAGCGCGAGAAGATACAATTTTCACCGATTCGGCGATAATCGACAGATTTTCCGCTGTATCTGGGCGATACGAGGCGAATTTCCGCAATAATCGGGGGGACACAATGGCGCTTAAGCTTCCGGGCCGTTCGCTATTTATTAGACGGAAGCACGGCGGCACGAAAGGCGGGGACCGACATTTATATTCATAACGAAACCGGGCTCTCCCGTTCGATATTTACCTTCCACAAATATAACGTGGAAATCATTCACCGACTCCCCCTTTCCACTTATCCTTATTTTTCAAGCCCGGCACCGTTCTCCAATTTATATATCGACGCCGCCCGCACCTACAGCTGTTGATTTTTGCGCCCTGAATAACGCGGCTACGTGCAAACAAGCGGAACCGTTCGCGCAAAAATTGTTTCAAAGTATTGCATCAGAAATCTTGCATAAAAAATTAGAGATGGGAAACATGCGCTACAGATACGGACTCGTTGCATAAAAATCTGCAGTCCATATTACGTTGCAAATAACAGATGGTTACAGTTGTTGATACGCAACTGAGCTATTTTTGAGCTTAATTGAGGGTTTTTTTTATTTTTTAACTGGTACAATCATAACTCTTTATATTTATACAAATATTCCCAAACATAAAAGCAATTAATATTTTTTATTTGAATTTATATTATAAAAGGAATTTCGTAAACCAATATACATTATTTCATCTTCCTCACTTTTTGTTTTACGGATTTGATTGACTTGTGCAATGAAGGGCTCAATTGTAAGTCAATAAGAACAGAAAAATGTACTCGTTTGATTGCGTATTACTGCAAATATTTCCACTCTGTACGAGACAAAAGAGTTGTTTGGCCGTGTTTGAAAACGATCATCGCGCGCGGACGTCGGTCGAGGCAGTAATTATGAACGCTCACAGTCATAAATAATAGACTGGAAAATATGATCGTTTACCAAACTGCGGGCGGCATTTCGCAGTCAAAAACGTCCAGCTTTGTTGTCGTACAAAACTATTCCTGCGTTTTTCTTTTCAGCCGGATGCTACGAATATTTGATTCCATTTAATAACGCGGGCTGCGTTGTAGGGACTGCGATAACAAAACCGCGGCACGGTTCGATGCGAAATCCCGGCAGACATTCATGCGGCGCGTCGACTCTTTAAGCTGAGAGTTCAACAAAAAAAATCGTATAAAAAATGCATTATTGCATACGGCGGAATAGCGCCGTGCAGCGATTGTTTCGTAGATCAAACGCGTACAGGGAGGGCATTACAACCGGGCATGAAATTTGAAACCACGGGTTGCCCGGGACTCTATTTACGGATGCATGGCGAACGATTTTTTATCGGGTAACAATCCGGACCGTTCAAACCTGGTAGCGGAAGCAATATTCTCGCCCTCAGGAGAGAAAACGTGTCGCGAGGTCGCGCACAGTCGTGGAATTAAATATTCATCGAAATCGATTCGATTCGGTTCGGTTCGGTTCGTCCGGCCGGAGGATTCTGATACGTTTCGATGGGAACGACACGCGTACCCGTGGAGCTAACAGCCATCTAACATTCATGAATTTAACCCATTCGACCAACTTTTACCGCGACACCGAACAACACTTACTCCGCTTTCAATCGCATAGTCCAATTTGTACAAACCTAATGCAAATCCACGCGTCCTTACGACCAGACTTCGTGCATTTAAAATAAATCTGTACCTATGCACGCCGCCCCGAGAGAGTAGGACCCCTTCTGTTTATCACTTCCCAATGCAATCCCACTCGTTGCAGACGATAATTCTTGTTTATCAGTGACGCCTGAGACGGTCTTCTCATGCTGTGTTCCCACCCCGAGTCGAAAATTTAACTATAATTTGAATCTTCTAAACCTAAATGTATCTCAGTTTAGGTCTATTAAATCTAAAAAGTAGAACTAGTAGAGTTATCTCAGAACTTATAAGTAGAGCTAGTAGAGTTATCTCAGAACCTATAAGTCCCTAAAAAAATCTCAAATTATATTTTAGGCCTTAAGAACTTTCAGTTCGTTCACGAAAGTAATTATAATTTAATTGTCCAAGCAAGAGATGGGAATCTGAAGACCTATTTAAGGGTTTATAAGATTTTTTTAAGATAGGATATCTCGGAGGATTTATAAGATTTTTTTAGGATGCCGTACTCTCTCGGGACGGCAAGTGTATATAAATAACATTTTTAGAAATGATGTCACGAGTGTTTTGCCCAAAAATCCGCGGTCTAATTAGAGGGTGAAATTCTGTTAATCGTTGCCTGGACTGCTCTGTTGCCGTTCGAGAAATGTTCAAATATCGAGGAACGATATCCAGTTTACATTTGCTCTCTCACGTCTGCAGTTTATTAATCCAATTTTTCCGCCGGTTTGACCAGTATTTTTTCTCTGATACCGCGCGACCCGCGCGCGGCCGGAGATAAATATTGTTACAGTTTGCGGAACGTGTGTACGCGAGCCGAAAACTAATCTAATCGAAACGCTAGCCTTGTTATTTCGCTAAGTCAGCATGATCCGTTCTAATTCGCGAGTTCGTTACAACCTGACCCCGAATTTTGGCATACTAAATCTTTCCAATTGTCCAATTACCCGGGGAAAACCTGCCGTTACTGCGAATAGACCGCAGATTTTTATTCTGCTCAGCGATCGATCGAACGAACGTAAAAATCTGAAGAGACATTTATTGCGTAAATGTACAATTAAATTTTTTACCAAAGAATAAACAGAGCGAGGTTTTCCGTGAAGGACTACTTCGTTACTGTTAAAAATGAATCGTGCAAACTGCATCAATTTGCAAATTCCATTTTCATGGTAACGAAACTCGAATAACAAACAAATCCCTTTTCCACCTATTTCTGAGAGCAGAATGCCCCCCCTTGTCCCCGCGGCTGGATTTAATTAAAAGTTAATCGAGTATCGTTCACATGTTTTTTTTTAAATCTCATCGCATCATCGTTCTCTCACAATTTCATTTTACATTTTGTAATTGGTTTTCGAATTGTGTTTTAACGAATTCAATTTGCCTTTTAATTGTCCGTGAAATTAACGTCGCCCATAAATACGCGATCGGCGATTGGAAAACCGGTTTTAAATAATAAAAGAGAGGTACGAGGGATACGAGAATTTCTCGAAAACAAGGAGCAGCTTCGCCGCAAACGGTGCGGGCGCCGGGACGCCCGGTATTCTGCATGATTTCGCAATCAGGAAGAATTTATGCCCGTCGCGAGGGTAGCTTTGCGCGTCGAGGGTCTCGCGGAAAGGGTTTCGAGGGAGTCGCCTCGGCTTGGCGGCGTGGCGTGGCAGTTACTTTTAATTAGAATGCCACGACGCGCTCTATCTTCGAGCGTTTAGAGAGAAGAAGAGGAAGACGGGGTCTTAACGGCAATTTTTACCCATTATCGTGCGAGACTCTCGCGAGAGAACCGGGCTGCAAGGAACAATACCCAGATCTCCCTTTCCCAGTTTTATCTCTCCGACAGTTCTCAGAACATCTGCTCCTCTCCTATTTCCAAAATCGATACAATTCTCAAAGTACCCGAGTCGAAAATTTAACTATAATTTGAATCTTCTAAACCTAAATGTACCCCAGTTTAGGTCTGTTAGATCTAAAAAGTAGAACTAGTAGAGTTATCTCAGAACTTAATATTTGATATAACACTAATCAGAACCTATAAGTCCCTAAAAAAATCTCAAATTATATTTTAGGCCTTAAGAACCTTCAGTTCGTTCACGAAAGTAGTTAGAATTTAGTTGTCCAAGCAAGACATGGGAACCTGAAGGTCTATTTAAGGGTTTATAAGATTTTTTATAGGTTCAAATTAGAGTGAAATTTACTCTTACTCTCCTATGCTCAAGATATGATTTCGACCTCCATATCCTTCTGTAGGACA